>JAHBCN010012095.1:28310-46451 GCA_019359885.1 Listronotus oregonensis
TGGTTTATTTGATCATCTTTGATAACTTGCAAGAGTTTTCTTTTTTTATTCTATGAATGCACATTAAATTTTTTTCTTAAAAATATCTTCTACGTTCCATTATTTATTTAAGAAAATTATTTTATTTTATTAGGAAAAACTGTTTGTTTTTTAAGCAGCAAACGTTGCGGTCTCGTAAGCCACCAATTTTAAATTTATGACTGATAAGAAATCCGATCGAAGTCGGTTGACGCTAGCTAGCTCCTACTACTTGCCTATAAACACTGCATCCTCTTACTGAAAATAAAAACGTAGTAACTAAACTGGACAGATAATTCTTCCGAATTTATCACCGCACTCCCCACCAGTCCTAACCAAAAATGCGCCACGTGATAAAACGAGACGGAAGTTGAGATGCAAGCCACAAAATTATTATTAGGTGTTTTCGGGTTTGGAAAATTACTGTTCTAGAACCGTCCGGCGCTTGCGTTCTTTAAAAAACGAACAGGCAATTTTGAACTGCGCAAGCGCCGGACGGTTCTAGAACAGTAATTTACCGAACCCGAAAACAGCTATTGGTATTTTAGAATTGGGTACATCCAAAATTGTCCAGGAGCCTCCTATGTTCGCAGTACGGTGCGCTTTACTGTACATATAAGGCATAATCTTTGCCTTTAAAAAATGCAAAAGTTTCGATTATTTCCATGATTTCTAGTCTTTAATTTGAAACAACGTTTAAGTTTTTTTAACAAATCTGTAAACATTCCTTTTAGATGTTGTAACCCCGCCTCTACAAAGGAGCGAGCCTGTAAACACCGACGATGAGAAATAGAATTAGCCGACTGAACAACTTCCTACATGGACGGCGATTTAGCAGGATCATGCTCAGATTTTATTGGAATGGACATGGTATAGGCTGTTTCATATAACACAGTCCTGCGAAATATATTTTTGTATTTTTCCCTTTTCCTTTTAATAATTATGTTTATTTTAAATATGATCTATAGCTTTTTTTACAAAAAGTAGTAAGACCAGTCTCCGAAATAAAACAAACTGAAATATGTTTATTTCAGTTGTTTAGGGATGTTGAAATAAAATACAGTGTTGTTTTTTTATAACGCATCGCGATTTATTTTTTTTTTCAATGTTATGCTTATTTTATAGATTTTTTAAACAGTTGTCATAAAAAAAATAATGAATATAATCGAACGTTAAGTGACAAAACTAGCAGTATTAGTTTTAAACAAGACTTAAGGTTTTAGGTATGCCCATATGACCTTTGAGTATACAGGGAGGGTCAGCAAGAAGTTGTCAACTTTTTTTGGAAATTCCAATTTGCATGGGCGGGATCAAATTGGGAGGGTCAAAAACGCCTTACCCCAAATTTTTATAAAAATCGGAGAATTTTCTTTTTTCTCTTCAGCTGTTATAAACAAAGCAGTGGGTATTTTTTTTTGATTTTTGAAAAACAAAGTCTGCAGTCGGATAGAGAATTAAAAAATAGACATATTTTTGCTCTTTAAAAAACTTTGATTGCAAGCCTTTTAAACGCGTAGTTTTCCGAAAATCGGTAAAGGAGATCAAAATTGATGGTCGAGAAAACAATGTTGCACCAGATTGCGAAAAGGTAAAACACAGTGTAATTTTATTATTATTAAATTAATTATATTATAGTGTTTTTTTGACATTTGTCAAAACTGTGACCTGTGCGTTTTACAATGCGATTTTTTCAAAATTAAAATATTCCTTTTTTTAAGATGGAAAAACATTCATTTGCGTAATAGACTATTTTAAATATTTTTTAGCTAGGTATCTAATATCTACCTAAATTACTACTTAACTTTTTCAGAGGAAAACTAACGCAGACCTGTGTTATGTAAAATAAATTTTTCTACTACTGTATAAATAAGAAAACTTTGTGGTCCTAGCAACGCGAATGATAACGAAAGAGAACCTTCGTGTTACCTGGTTGCTAAGCGTTGCTAGCTACGAAAGTAATATTTTCAGCGCCTGGACAAAAAAGTAAGAGTAAAAAAAAGAAAATATGCTTGTGGGAAATATTAGGATTTATTTATAAAAAGTAACTAATTTATGACAAATATTTAAAAAATACTAGGTTAGGTATTAACATTAAAAGTAATTGTGCAATTTGAGCAATTAGCAAAAGAAATTGGAGGAATAATACTTGAATTAACAGTTTTTAAATTTGTTGTTGGGGTATCGTTATCACCTTTCTTAGTTATTTTTCACTGTTACTTCATTAGAGGAAATATTGGTAAGAATTTCGTGTAAAATCTTCTTTGAAATTTCCACTTTATTACTATAGGATTCAGCAAAATATCCCTCCGCAACAGAAGAAGTCTTCCAACCTCCATGCCTTAGGTACATTTGAAATAGTGTGCTTTCCAATTACGTGATTAACACATTTACCTCTTTCATAACGATACAATAAACGCTCATCTAAAGCATTCCTTGGTCTCAGCTTAATATATTCCTGTAGAAATCTGACATAAGGAACTGAGCCTTCATCGTTGGTTACTACAAAGTTTCTTTTAACTTTATTTTTAGACTCCACTATTTTTACTATAGCCACGTCATTTCTTATTTCTACATCTCTTAGCTTCATTCTGTATATTTCGTCTGTCCGGCATGCCCCAGCCACTCCCATAATGGCTATTACTTTCGGTAATTGTCTGAAAGTTCTCCTTCCGATTTTGACCAAATTTGGTATACGGGGGTTTGGGCGCTGATTACGAATCTGCAAAAATTTTTTCGGCCACGTTTCGTTTTCGAGATATTCATCATCAAGTTAAAAATCAAACTAACCTTATTTACACTATTTCTCCTTCTTTTGCACAGAATTCTTGATTTTTACACCAAATTGGTACACAATGTTTCACAAACACCTTTTAAAAACTTGTTTTTATATTAATTTTACATTTTTTCCCATTTAATTGCAAACCTCCACTTTCACACGCCGCAACGTGTAGGCAACCATGTATACACTAGCCTTTTTGTAAACAAATGTGGTTGCTGCCTTTGAACTTGAAAGTTCGCAATTTAATGGAAAAAAGGTGTAAAATAAATAAAAATACAAGGTTTTAAAAGGTGTTTATAAAATATTGTGTGCCACTTTAGTGTAACAATCAAGAATTCTGTACAAAAAGAAGGGGGAATATAGTGAAAATTAGGTTAGTTGATTTTTAACTTTGATGATGAATATCTCGTAAACGAAACGTTGCCGAAAAAATTTTTTGCAGATTCGTAATCAGCGCCCCAAAAAACCCCCGTATACCAAATTTTGTCAAAATCGGAGAGGAGGCAACTTTCGAGACAATTACTTCTTTCATTGCTAAGTAACTTTGATCAGGCGCGTTAAGTAAAAACTTTATGAACTCTTCTTTTTTAAAAATTTTTGACTTTTTTGCCTCATAACCATCGTTTTTCCTTTTAATAAGAGCAACTAGTTTCTTAAACTCCAAAATATCTTGATTTTTGTTTACGAAAATTGTTAACTTGAGCATGGAATATACTGACCAGAGAGTTGGTGGTGATAAAGACTCGTATTTTTCTTGAAAATACGCCAACATCACATTCTGTCAATCCGCCCCACATTTTTTGTGGCAAGCCATTCAGAAAACGATTTATATGTTTGATAGTACCTCTTTAGATTTGTCTGGCAGAAGTGAGGCACACGCAAGGTCAGCTGCCTTTTGGATGCCATTTTCATATTCATTTAACATTTTAAAATGGGAATGGATTTATAAAATTAACAATAATTAAATCTGACAAGTGCTGATAACAGACAATGTCAACAATAAATGTGTTGCTATGGATTAATTTTTAACAGGTAAAATTTCAAAATCTCTGATATTTCTATTAAAACATGATGTTAATGATTATTAAATTATGCGATAATAGAACAGTAGCAGAAAAATATAATAATTACACGATGCGAAATTTTCAGTGTTCGGAGGTTTTAAATAGCCTCGGCTTCGCCTCGGCCATTTAAAAACCACCTCACACCAAAAAGTAAACTTTCGCATCTTGTAATGTAAATAACTATTTATTATGCAATATTATCTCCATTTTTCTTGCAATAGCAGTTTTATGGGGCGTTGATTACGAATCTGAGTCAGTTTTTTCGGCAACGTTTCGTTTTCGAGATGTCCAAATTTAAACTTACTGCATTTCTTGTTTTTTGCACTAAATTGGTGATTTTTAAACAAAACTATTATAGAATAAAAAAATACTTAGAGGATATGTTAACATATTCAATTTTTGTTTCTCTTAACGATTTCTTTATTATCTTTTAATTTAATACGTGTATTAATGAGCTATTTTAATGAGAAACTAAAGTGCAAAGCAATAAAGTTTTAAAGAAAACCTTTTGTTTGTATATTTACGATTAGTTACTGATAAATACTTTAAGTAATGGAGGTCACCAAGAAAACAACTTTAAGTTATCAAGAGCCAATGGTAAATTATTTTTTATTTAAGTCATAGAGGTTTTGAACTTTAAGTAACGGAGGTTTTCTGCTTTGGAGGAAAGGGAACACAAAAAATGTTTAAGTAACCGAGATTTTTATGTTATCGAGGTTTTACTTATCGAGCTTTTACTGCAATTATATTTTATTTTTTTACTGCGTTTTATTGTCTAATATTAGATTTTATATTATTCGCTTTAATATGAAAAGAATGGAGAGCGCTACTTCACAGCATCTATTTAAATGGTCGATATTTTTGAAAGTTTTGTATTTTTGTTTTGCTTTGGTGATTTTATTTTGTGGTTGCAAAAGTTTTTTGGATTGATAAAACTTTTTTATTTTAATAACTAATGTTTATTAAATTGTGACTATAATTTTTTGTTTATTGTTTGTTACTAATAATATCGTAACAAAATGCCTAAAGATTGTATGGTTTTGTCTTTAATTTTTTTTTTATCTTGGGACAGTCCACGAAGGCTGATGCCTAAGTACTAACGTACCGTGGGTGTCTTCAGTGTGGTGAGAGGGAGTTTGTTCACAATTCAAGGGTAACATACCCGGCATTTTTATTTGAGGTACGTATTTCTAATATTAAAATTAGGTGCTTTTCATGAGACGCAACATTAGGTAACCTTAGCCTTGGTGGACTGTCCCAAGATTTAAAAAAAATAATAATAAAAAATACTTATGTAAAAAAAATCTATACTTCTCGTTAAACTTGTTTATGTACATGCATAAGGTGACACTATTCTATTGTTTTATTATACAAATTATAAATTTATAAACTATTGTAGGACCCTAAATCACAAACACCAGTCAAAAATATGGTATTTTTTTACTTTTCTAGACCCTCGTTGATTTTAATAACTTTTGCATACGAGGCGCTGATTGCAAATCTAAAGTAAGTTTTTTTCGACAACGTTTTATTTTTCAGACATCAATTCTTAAATGTGATAATTAAATTAAACTTATCGCCACTATCTTGCCCTTGTTTTATTACAAAATTGGTGATAAGTACATGAAACTACCATACAATGTTTGAAATTTCATTTATTTTATCAAGATTTTTGATAGAAATACAAAACTAAAAAAAATGGACCATTTAAATAGAAGGCTGTAAAGTGGCGCCATCTATTAATTTCATATTAATTCAAATGTTATAAAATCTAATATTAACACAATAATTTTAAATATTCTGTAATAGTTTTGTTTAATAACTAACGATGTTGTGCAAAAAATTAAAAAAAAACAGTAGGGGTGTAGTTAGTTTGAATTTGACATTTGGTGATGTCAACTTTATACATGGTAACGAAAAATTATGGAAGTCTGGACCTGACCATATTCATTGCGCAAACTCCGCAGGGTCTTTTCCCCTATACCCACCTGCCTCTTTTGCCCTACACGCGGGGACAATTTTGTTTTAAAGTAATGGCCTTCCATCAACCTTCAAACTTTACGTCATACGTCTCGAATATATAACCTCCTTTTTTGGAAATCGATTAATAAAAACGATGACTTTGCTGGCAGCGACCTCAAAAAATATTGAAGCCCCCAATTTTTTTCATACCTATTTTTAATTTAGTTTTTGTTGGTTTATTAAATAAGTAATTAAAAAATATTTTTTTATAATTTTTTTTAAAGTCGAGACAATTTTTTACAATTAACATTTTATATCCTAACAACAAAATAGATAAAGTAAGGATGCGACTTCCTTGATGTTGAAACTGATAAACATCAGGAAAACATATACCGAAATAAACTTGTCAAGACGTCAAGTCTCGTCTAGCTTTATCTGAAACTAATCAGATATCTAAAAGCCATAAACATTTGTGACAAACCGAAACGTTTTTTTCTACTCTAGACGCCCATTCGAAAGTGATTCTACACGATATGTAAGAATTTTTCGTCTATCTTATAGTTGGTTACAACGTAACAAATAAAAAATGTTTTAAAGACGAACAATAAATTTTAAAGAAACAAGTTAGAAGTCACTTAAAAAATACTTTATTGGGCTTAAGTTTGGTTTGTTACACGTTGAGCAACCGAAAAATATGTGTCTGATTAAAAATACATTTAACGTGCTTTTCTAAGAGATAAAAGTAACATTTATGTTTTTTAAATTAAAATAGGGTTTATGAATAGAAGGAAGGAAGGTTTCACATAGGAATGCTCTCTTTAGGAATAGTCCAGGAAATGAAGCTTAAAAAATGGCAAAACCTTGCAATTTTTTCGTCCTGCATTGATTTGCATAAATATTTGGAATTAGGCTCATCTTACCCTCTACTTCAAATTTCATATCGTGCCGATGGATGCTGTTTGTTTCTTAAGGGTGAAAACTACCCCTAATTGTCAAAACTTATAAAATAACATTTTAAACCTTAAGATGGGTAAAATTTGGTTTGAATTAGTTAAATAATGATTATTTTATGCTTTGAAATACAATTTTAGAGTATTTTAACTCTTAAAATTTAACCATTGTTAGAGCTTAAAGTAAAAAAAAAATATTTACCCTGAAAAATTAATAATTTATCATAGTGATTAAATTTTGAAATGCTGTTGCTTAAAATATATACTAATTTCTTTTCCCGCAACTTTAAAAGCCATTATAAATTGAGCCTTTAATTTAAAAAAAAGATTTATCGAAAAAAAACTAATAATTTGACAGAGTTATTAATTGAAAATGCTGCCTGAAATATTACCAATTTCATTATTTTGCACATTTTCAATACTTAAAAACTACCCCTGACAACATTGCAATTCTTATAAACTAATTTAATAGATATACATAGAAAAAAATATTAGTTTTACAAAAAAAATGTATGAAACATTTTTTACTTAGAATTACTGTTTTCATTGATTCCTGTAGGTAAAATGAAATATTTAAATTTCCACCCCCAAGATGAGGTGGCAACCACCCCCAGGATTAAAGCGCCCCTGGGCATGATATAGAATTTGATTTTCACATTTTTTCTGAATGGTATTAAAATGTTTGCATTACCACACGAAGATATTCTGTATACTTTATCTAAAAAACATACTTAGTTTGGTATAAAAAATAATCAAAAACTAAACATTTTACTTCTACCAAAACCGCGCTTCGGTGCCGTGACGTCATTAGTCCCAGAAATTCGATGATGCCACTTCTACTTAAAAATATTCGTACTACATAGAAAATCTTCGGAAACTAATGCAATTATTAAAAAGAGACAATACCATAAAAATTCTTCCTGTAATAATAGGCTGTAATATGTATGATAATAAAATAATGTTTTTTTTAATGATGATAATTATACAAAAATAAACAATAATCCCACTGAATCTAATGAAAGACAAATATATAAAAAAAAAAAAACATAAAAATAGCTTTACAGATAAAGAAATATTTACACTTACACCCCATAGCGGTAAAACTGCACACTTTTATGGAATACCAAAAATACACAAACCTGATATACCTTAAGTCCTACAGTTAATTGTATAAACTCACACTATCCATTAGCAAAATTTTTACTTACTATTTTAGATCCTTTGGTAAACAATACATTAAAAATTCCCAACATTTTCTAGAAAAATTAACACACATTGACATAGACCCAAATAACACTAAGTAAGTAAGTTTTGTTTATCTTTCAAATGTTTCTATCAACCCAAAAAATTAAAGATTGTTAGAAATAAACTAGAAAATGATTTTCAACCTGGCGAAAAAAACAAACTAAACATAAACTTTATTCTTGAATTATTAATTTTTAAAAACAACATATTTCCAATATAACACTGAATTTTAAACAAACTTTTCATGGCCTTGGGTTTTTCCCTTTTTCACCATTAATTTAAATAATATTTTTATGGAAAATTTTAAAATATATAAATTGTACAAAATTATCATTATAAACCTTTAGTTTGGTGGATTTAGATAACATTTTTTCTATTTATCACCATGATGAACATTGTCTAAAAATTTTTAACACATTAATTCACAAGACTATTTACATCACTTTAGAAAAAGAAAAACTTACAACTTTCCCTTTTTTTTATTCTAATAAAAAAGGATGTAAATAATTTTGAAACTAAAATTTACAGAAAACCTACACATACAAACAGATACATAAATTTTAACTCTAATTACCCAATAAAGGTAAAGAAGTTGTAAAAGTTCTTTGATAGAATTAAAATAATTTTTTCTGATCAAAACAAAGAAAATGAAAAATTTTAAGATATTTTAGTTTAAAATAATTATCCCCTTCATTTTATAAACTAACACTTTTTTATATTTGTACAACTAAATTTAAGACAAAATTTAAATAGACCTATTATTTTTACTATATATTCTAGGCTTATGACATAAAATTCAACGAATAGGTAATAAATTTATTATTTATATTATCTTTAAAACGCAAAATACTATTAGATCTCAAATAACAAAAACAAAACCATCTAATATAAACGAAAACACATAAATTTTACTTATAAATCCCTTGTGAATGTAATTAATTTTTTATAGGTGAAACTTTCAGACCACTAGCCAAGCGCTTAAAGAACATAGGACATACATAAAAAACACAGAATTTTATAAATCGAAAATCTGTCAACACGCATTGGATAACAACCACATTGTCAAGGCTCATAATCAGGTATAGTCTAGGACAGGGGTCTCCCAAAATACGGCCCGAGGGCCACATCCGGCCCGCGGACATTTTGTCCGGCCCGCGGAGAGCTAGCATACTTGAAAACTCCCTTTTTGAGAACAAATAATTTTTATAGCAAATTAAATTTAGTTTACTGAATTATTCCCAATTTTATGTTGAAATAATTATTAATATGACATCTACATTGATATGGTCATGGGCTAACTCCGCTAACTCATAACATTTTTTTAGGCTTATTGTTATTGTTTTTGTGATAAGTTGGATAAAGAAACTCCTATCTGCTGAAAATTTTGTTTCGTCATAGACCTTGTCCAGAATGTCATAAAACTCAGTCATGCGTTCCTTAGTAAAACTATGAGCTCTAGCATATGATGTGCCTGTTGGCTTACGCACAGTCAAATTTTTGTTTCTTTGCAAAAAACCTTTAAGCCAATATCTGCCTGCAGCTTTATTAATAAAGAGATTTGAAATGTTATTTTTTGCAGCCAGCTGATAAGCCATTTTTCGCAGGTCACTTTGGGTCAAACCATAAAATTTGCTCTCCATGTTAAGGGCGTAGTCTACTAGCATGGACTCAAAATTTTTATCAAAAACTGGTTTACATCCAATTAATTTGACAACTAGGTCTTCTATTTTGCTCACCTACCAATCTAAAGAGCGTCGAACGTGGATTTGCCGCGAAGCTTTTAAGTAGCCCATCCTTTTTCCACGAACGGTGGCAATTGCATTTGACATATCTGTTGGATCCCACTTCCTTTGTATTCTAAGCGCCTTTGGCGGTGGCATATCTTAAAAAAAAAACAATATAAAAACTATTTGTCAAAGCCTTTTTTCTTGAGTCTAAAAATTGAAGGTATTTTGGAATATTCCAAATTACCTTCACCTATGGTATTCCAAATTACCAACATTGCAGTATTTTAAAAAACATTAAAAAATGTATCAAATTTAACCCCTAATAAAAAATATATACACCAACATACCTTATACTTTCCCTAATTAAGCACTTAGAACAAATAAAACCATTTTTTAGAAAGATGACTTAAATAAATGCAGATTCAATAATTACTTAAAAAACTTTGCAAATGCACATGTGCGAATTGTCGAATGTCACTACCAAACTAAGTAATATAAACACCAGGTTAGCTTCTTTATGTCATAAATTGAGCTTTTCCCACCTAATTAGCGGGTTTTTGGATAGATGGAGCTAGTGGTTTTGCAGAAACCCAGGCTGACTTCTGAAAATCGTTAGTTGTGGTTAGCCCAAACTTCAATATCGAGGTGAAAAAAATAAAATTAACTAAACCGATCAACAAATGAACCTGGCCATCATGTTTTTTTTTAAATTCAACGACCCATAACACGGTTAGTTTTTATTCCTAGGTTTGTTTTTAATAATTTAGTTTGTTTACCTTAATGCAGTTCGGTTTTAATTTTTTTTTGCAGATTATTTTTGGCAAAAGACTCCAAATTTTATTGTAATTGCTGGGTTACTTCTGTCTTTCTATCGCCTTTGGTATCCTACCTTATGCTTTACGTTGATTTTTCCCCTTGCAGTATGGTGTACTAAAAAATTAACATAAGATATCTCGAGTCGATAACTGAAGCCTTTGCAAAAATTTGGATGGTTTAAATTAAAAATCCCATACGGATGACCACGATATTCGCAGTAAAAATATTAAACCAATGTTGTTTCACCAGCGGCCGCCATGCAAAATGGCCCAGGCTGGCTGCAGCAGTTGAAAATAAAAATCGGACCAGCCACTCGTCAGCGCATCCAAGATAGATTAGCTCGAATATTTAAAAAAAAATAATTTAATGCTGTAGACCATTTACCCATTTACCAGCGCATTCACCATAACATAGCATCTACAAAATTAAACCGTTACAGGCTTTAGACTGCTTGTGGCTAATTATTTTAAGTGTTGCTAGGACTAAGGTATACAGAGCGGCAAATAAACAAGTCACATTTTGGACGAAAATCAAAGTTATCCCAGTTTTACAAAATTGAAAAATATTTCGCTTTTACCACATGGGTGTAATACCTGAATCATTACCTCGAGGCTTTTTCGCAATTTTAATTAAAAGTTGGTTATTAAAGAAATTACAGTTGGTTATTCAAAAGTAGTGCATTTTGCCAATTTTTCCATATAAATTAAGATACTTTTACTTAAAACAGCCGGAAAACCATTAAATTAAGGACTATTGTGCCCAATAAAGATAACAATAATAAATAAAGTAAAATAAACGAATGCATTATACAAGTTGTTTAAAAATTAAGTAGGGCACTGGGCAGCTGCAAAGTCCCAAATCTACAAATTTGAAAAATATTTTGTTTCCACCACATAAGTGTATTAACTAAATCAGTCTCTTGAGACGTTTTAGCAATTTTTATTACAACTTGATAATTAAAGAAATTACAGGGGATTATTGGAAAGTACTGAATGTATGCCAATTTTTCTAATTAAATTAAAGTAATTTTATTTAGAACCCTAAAATGAGGGTCACTGTACCCAGTTAAGATAATGAAAATAAAGGCTAATGAAAAGTTTATAAAATATACAGGATATTTAAAAATTATTTGGAGCAAAATGGGCAGCTGCAAGTTTTAGAAATTTATAAATATTAAATTTAAGGGCTTATTCATAAGCTTAAGCTTATATGAAAAAAAGAGTTTATATAAATATAGGTCTAGAAAAGCATTGTTTTTGAGATACAGGTTGTTTAAAATTAATTAAAATAATACTAATAAAGTGCTAATTTTAAAATACAAGAATAAGAAATTAATACCAAAAATATAACAAATTGTTATATTTTTGGTATTAAGATCCAACCAACCAGAACTAACCAGTTATTCCACGTCAAAAACTGTATTTTATTTTTTGTCATTTTTTATACATAAACAGTATCTAATACATAAACAGTATTTAAATACAAAAATTATTAAAATACGGGGTCCGGCAAAATGTATTACCTATTTTGTTTCTTTAATATAAAAAAAATGTATCGAGTATTCACTATGGCGATATTTTTATTTGGAAAAGTGGGCTTTGGAGAGTTTATTAAAATTGTTGACAGTTGTCAAAATGCCGCGTTGGTTAACAGAACATCGCATTTTTTGTGTCGAAAAATTTATTGAATATAATTCCATTATAGCCGTTCAAAGGTGTTTTCGACGTCAATTTAATGACCGACAGTGTCCGCAGCGGAAGACCATTACAGTTTGGATTCGTAAATGGAGGACAGGAGGATCCGTTTTAGACAAGAAGTCAAGTGGGCGGCCAAGATCTGCCTGCAATGCACTGAACGAAGACAGAGTTAGAAATGCAATTATCGCTAGTCCCAAAAAATCTGTTGTTAAACATGCTACTGTTTTAAATTTATCTGAGCGAAGTACACGAAGAATGTTAAAAAAAATGAATTTTCACCCATACAAGATCGCAACTGTTCAAGAAATAAAAACAAATATTGCCAATGAAATCCATGCTATTTCTAGGCAAGTTCTTCAAAATGTAATGAGAAAATTTATGAACCAGTTAGAAGAATGTATTGAAGAGGGTGGCGGTCATTTGCGGCACACCATATTCAAAGCATAATAAACTCCCATCTTTCTTGTTTAAGAATACATGTTCCTTTGTTTTGTTTTTAAAGTTAATAAATTTTTATAAGCAATTTAAAATGGGTTGTTCATTTTGCCGGACCCTGTATATACATTCTACAGTGAGGATAATAAGAGTTCCCCCCTTTATCTTTTGAATGGGACAAGATATCGAGATCCGGTAAAATTTGGGTAAAAAGGTGTCACTTAAACTACTTTTTGACATAAAAATAATTTTAGTTACGTGTCCTAGTGCCAAGGGGACCCTAGCAACTTTATTTTTTTAAATTGGAAGAGAGGTCATGAAGCACCTCGTTTTAAAGGCCTTTTAATTCTCTATTCACAAACGTTTTATTTTTAAAAATCGGTCCAGTCGTTTCATAGTTAAAAGCGATTGGTGTTTAGATCCAATTTGTACAGGGTGTCCCATTTTGGTCGCTAATATAGGCTAAATCGGAATCTGTAAGAGTTATCGAAAATCTGATCAAGCACTCACGAGCTCTTTTTTGAGGAAAATAATAATGGCGGAAACAGATCACGGCTATCGCGATTTGTTTGAGAGCTACAGGGTAATTCTCGGATTTCGGCCATTTTAAAATAAGTCCGTATTTTCTTTATTATAGAAGATATTAAAAAACTAAAAGCAGGTTCTACAGGCACTTTTTTATGAACAATTCAGTGGCGTACTCGGATTTTTTCTATTGTTTATAGTTTTTGAGAAAAGGTAATAAACTAGGTTTTTAAATGGGACACCCTATATATTATTAAATTAAAAAAATCTACGTTGAATTCTAAGCATTTTTCATATGAAACACTTTGTTCCTAGTCCTAACCGTTTTCGAGATTTTGAATTTTTAAATATATTTAAAAAAAAAAAATGACTGGAGAGCCTGAACGGTTTATTTATGAGCTTGCTCAGCTTCAGGTTAACTAGAAATGCTTTAAGAATTGTCAGTTTCAAAAAATATCAAATATTTATTAATACAAATGGTTTTCATAAGCATTCACATCCGAAAAAGATAAACTATATGATAGGATTCCTTAGTAGGCCATGGACCACACTACATGGCTCCTAGTTGTCATCTTATGCATACACGTATTTTTTCGTTAGCTGTCAGTTTAAATTTATTTTGCCTTTTAAAACGTTAATATGGATAAATATGCAAGTTTTGAGAAGTATAATATGATTGAATGCTATATTGAATCTAATAAGCACAGCCAGAGCGCTTGTGATTTATACTATGAGCGGTATCCAGAACGTCAACAGCCATTTCCGACAATTTTCAAGAGACTTGTAGACAATTTGATAAACTTCGGATCATTTAAAAAACCGAGGGCAAAAAGTTACAGAAAGGAAAATAACGAAGTAACTAGCATTAACGTATTGGCTTGCGTCGGTGCCGACCCAACTACTTCAACCAGAATCATTGAAACAAATATTGGAGTTCCTCGCTCAAAATCTTGCCGTATATTAAAAAAGCACAAGTATAAATGCTATACGTCACGCAAGACTCATCTTCTGATTGAAGGCGATGCGGAAAGAAGAATCCAGTTTTGTGAATGGTATATCCAACAATTAAATGCCGATGAGGCTTTTCCCGGTAAAATCATATGGACTGACGAATCACGAGTGACCAGCGATGGTATATTTAACAGGCACAACCAACACCAATGGGCCCAAGAAAACCCTCATCAACAGGTACAAAGGGTACGTCAAGGACGATTTGGGTTTAATGTTTGGGTGGCTTTGCTAGGAGATAGAGTTCTTGCTTATGAAATATTTCACGAAAATTTAAATTCTCAAATATACTTAAATATTTTGGAAAGAAACATTTTTAATTTTATAGATAATCTTCCTTTAAGAGAAAGCCAAGAACTCTATTTCCAGCAAGATGGGGCGCCAGCCCATAACGCGGCAAGAATTGTGGATCACTTAAATACTAATTTTGGTGCCAAGTGGATTGCTAATAACGGACCTGTCAGGTGGCCAGCCAGGTCACCTGACATGACTCCACTGGATTTCTTCTTTGGGGTTTATTAAAAGATAAAATCTATTTAAACCGAGTAAACAATATAAATGAACTGCAAATTAATTTCGAACAAGCCATTCAGAGTATTTCCAATATCCACATTCGGAATGCAACGACTCGTAGTGTGCTCGGAGATGCCATCTTTGTATAAACAATAATGGGCAAACGTTTGAATACTTAATGTAATATTTTGATTGAAATTTCGTAGTTAGTTTGTTTCGTTTTATTTGTTAATTGTATTTTGTATGTTAAATATTGTAATATATAATACTATTTGTTTATTTCCCAGGGAATTTACTTTACTTAGGTATATAAAATGTTATTCAAAACAGAGAAAGCGCCACGTTGGATATCAATACTAAAACCCGAGGTGGAAGCTACTTAGCTCATCATCATAAATAAACCGTTCAGGCTCTCCAGCCATTAATTTTTTTTAAATATATTTAAAAATTCAAAATCTCGAAACGGTTAGGACTAGGAACAAAGTGTTTCATATGAAAAATCTTAGAATTCAACGTAGTTTTTTTTGATTTAATAATATATAGGGTGTCCCATTTAAAAAAACCTAGTTTATTACCTTTTTCAAAAACTATAAACAATAGAAAAAACCCGAGTACGCCACTGAATTGTTCATAAAAAAGTGCCTGTAGAACCTGCTTTTAGTTTTTTAATATCTTCTATAATAAAGAAAATACGGACTTATTTCAAAATGGCCGAAATCCGAAAATTTACCCTGTAGCTCTCAAACAAATCGCGATAGCCGTGATCTGTTTCCGCCATTATTATTTTCCTCAAAAAGAGCTCGTGAGTGCTTGGTCAGATTTTCGATAACTCTTACAGATTCCGATTTAGCCTATATTAGCGACCAAAATGGGACACCCTGTACACACAGCGCGGTTTTTAAAAGTTCTCTCTCCCTTAATTTTTGAATGGGAGAAGATATTGAGATCGGGTAAAATTTGGGTAAAAGTGTGTCACTTAAACTAATTTTTAGCATAAAAATAGTTTCGGTCACGTGGCCTAGTGTTAGGGGGGCACTAGCAACTTTTTTTTTCAAATGGAAAAGGGGGTCATGTAGCACATCGTTTTAAAGGCCCATTAATTCTCTATTCAACGCTACTTTGTTTTTGAAAATCGGCCCAGCCGTTTTAGACTTACAAGCCAATGTTATTAATACCGCACTGTTTGTACAGTATTTAAGCCAAATTTCAAACGGTTCTAAGTCTAACGTTAAATAGAAAATGAAAGGGCCTTTAAAACGAGGTGCTACATGCCCCCCCTTTCCAAATAAAAAAATAAAGTTGCTAGTGCCCCCTTGGCACTAGGCCACGTGACCGAAATTATTTTTATGCCAAAAGTAGTGTAAGTGATACGCTTTTACCTCAAATTTACCCGATCTCGATATCTTGTTCCATTCAAAAGATAAGGGGGGAACCTTTATTATCCTCACTGGATATTTAATACGTAAAGCAAAAGTATAACACTTTTATCTACCTTTTTTGGGTCACTCGAACTAACCAGAACTTTTAATATTTCTAATAATATTTGTTTTAGGATATATCAAGCTCGACAAATGACTCAATCAATGATCCAAAAAGTGATTTAGATTATATTCCAAATGAATCAAGCAGTTGTTCGGTATGACAAGAAGTGATTTAATTATATGCTTATTATTTATTTCTTGTTTTTATTTTAGAATAGTTCTAGCAATGAGTCAGACGAGACAACTGAAACTGATGTACAGCAGTAGCTAAAAATGTACAGAAAAGTCCCAAAAATTGCAAAATGATGATTGTTTAAAAAATCCTTCCTTTTCCAAAGAGTCCGTAAAAAAAATTTCAAAAATGAAAAAAACCCGAAAGATAGGAAAAAAGCTCGTGACTTCTGTTACTTTTGTGAGTCGGAAGTTAAATTTTCAAGACATTTATTCGAAACCATAGATCAGAGGTCGATGTGATTAAAATATTTATTTAAAACAGGTTCCAAAAAAAAAAGAGTTACTTAATTAATAAGGCGAAAAGGAAATTACTTAAAAAATTGTGAAAAAAAGGGAAAATCCGGAAATCCTGAACAGAATATTTACCCTGTTCATTTTGCTTCGGCTTTTATTCATCGAAAAATCTTTGGAGGCACAAAAAAAACTGCACAGAAAATCCAAATAAAGGTGCATCTGGGGCAGGAACAAAAGCTATCGCCCAAAATATGTTAATCTCCAACCTTAAAATAGATCCATATTTGAAGGAAACAGTTTTTCCCCGTATGAGAGCAGATAATATTTCTCTTGTTGCAAAAAAAGATCCCCTTATTAGTGCAATGGGTTCTATATACCTAAAAATTCACAGTGAAAAACATTTTATAAATGTAACATCGCGAAAAATGCGTGAATTTGCCAAGGTTTTGATTGAAATAAAAGCTATGGTTAGTAAAGTAAACATGTAGTGTTATGTATTGTAT
Source organism: Listronotus oregonensis (assembly GCA_019359885.1). Taxonomy (NCBI): domain Eukaryota; kingdom Metazoa; phylum Arthropoda; class Insecta; order Coleoptera; family Curculionidae; genus Listronotus; species Listronotus oregonensis. The sequence continues at coordinate 45,502 of JAHBCN010012095.1, forward strand.
TTGTCACTTGTCCTTTTGATTTGGAGTCGTTACCCACTGTACGGCTCCTGACCCAGATACGGAACAGCTGTTAAGTTAGTGTGTGTTTTATGGCGGACGTCGTGACAGATCTAATGCATCTCGCGTTCAATAAAGTGCATTGAAAGTATTAATTATTTCTTTTACTGGAATCTAGTTAGTATCCTAGAGTACCAAACGTAACATGGTGGCAGCTGGTAAAACGGAAATAAACTAGGAAATAGTTAAAAAGTTATGTTTTTTCGGGATTATTTCGGACCCCATTGTTTTTTTTGTTTGCCGGTTTGACGTAGGCCGTGGCTAGACGACCGTTACCGGGAGAAAATAAAAGCAAAAAAAAAAATGGGGGAAAAGCAATAATACCGGGATCAATAAATTTTAAAAAAAATGTGGCTAGTAATTGGAAGTTCTGGAAGCAGAAATTTGAGCTGTATTTATTGGCTAGTGGAAAGTCAAAAATCCGAAGAAATAAAAGTGGCTATACTTTTAAATTATCTTGGGACAAGGACTTCAGATTTTTAACACCTTAAATTTGGGGGGATGGTGACGAGAAAAAAACTGAAAAAAGTGCTTGAGAAGTTTGACCAATATTGTGAACCTCAAAAAAATCAGTGTTTGAACTTTTAAATTTTTTTAAAAAGGGGTCAAATATTGGAGAAACATTTGATCAATTTGTTATGCACTCAAGCAGTTAGCACTGTCTTGTGAGTTTTTAAATGATATTTTAATTATGGATCGTATTGTTCTAAATACGTAACCTTTGAATCCCGGAAAAATTATTACAGACTGCAGACTTATCCTTAGAAAAAGCTATAACAATTTGCCTGGGTGGGAAACAGTGTTGTACAACAAAAAGAAATTTCACGCGAGTTAAAAAATGATCTTTCTGTTAATGCAATAAATAACTGTAGGTCGGTTTGGACAAAAAAAAA
>JAHBCN010012096.1:0-27347 GCA_019359885.1 Listronotus oregonensis
GTTTATTTTACATAATTTCAGTTATAAAATTTAATAACATACCTACTTATTTACTCCTTTAAAAAAGTATTGTCTATCTAAACTTTCGTTAAACTCAAAAAGAATTTTTAATAATCGACATAATTTTATTTGTCACCGTTGTTTACAAGATTTTTCTTTTTTAAAATAGATCATTGTCTTAAAGGCCTTTTCAGGGTACGCTCAGCGCAAGCGCGTCCGCCATGTGGCAATATGAAAGTTTCGGGCACTTTTTATAAATATGGCTGGACAACAAGCATTATTACCTCTAATAGCAGTGTAATTAAATAAAAAGTGCATCCTACCGTAGAAGCCTACAATTGTGTTTAGTTACGACGATGTTTGAAGTGTCATCGTCGTCCTGAAGAAAGAAATAAAGCCGAACTAGTTGAAAGGTTAGGATCATAATAAATTAGATGCCAAGTAAAACTGTATTCTACTTATCATGGACACAACTAAAAGTGATTACTAAAAAGAAAATATGATTTTTATGAAGGTTCCAGTGACTTTTACCTACGACAAACTTTATTATTTGAGGTTATGGGGCGAGGTATTATATTTATAATTAATTAAATATACAGGGTGTCCGGAAATGACGATGAAAAATTTTAAGGTACGTTTGTACATAACAAGATATGAAAAAAAGTTCATATTAACATAGGTCCGAAAATGCATCCAGAGGGAGCTACAGGCCCTTGAAGATGGTGTCATAAAAGTGATTTTTATTTAATTTATTAGGATCTACTTACAATACAGGAATTAACTTTTACGAATAAATTAGAGTGATTGGAGGTCACTTTTTGAAAATATCAGGTGACCCATTTTGCAACCAGTGGCGTGGAAACAAAGGGTTGGTTAGTTATTTAAGGTCATATTTTTTTCGCCGAGTGTATTTTCGCTATCTTCTAAATAAATTACGTTTCTTTGAATATTTTTACGTAAAAAAGGTTCCCTTGGTATAAAGTCTTATAGTCTATTGTTTTCGAGATAAACGGACTTAAAAGGACGACTGCAGTGCGTAAATACAGTAACATGCTATGTAACAAAAATAAGAAGATGCTTAAATACTATTTTAAAATATAGTTATTCTTTTACACTAATTGCCAAAAAAAATGAATTTACTGGTACCTACTACATTGGATATATTTTTATATTCATTTGTCAATTTTCAAAATTACTCTATTTACGCACTGCAGTAAAACCACTTTTATGACACCATCTTTTAGGGCCTGTAGCTTCCTCTGGAAGCATTTCCGGACCTATGTTAATGTGAACTTTTTTTTATCTTTTTATGTGTATTACCGTATCACTAGATTTTTTACACAAATGCTAGAGTCAGGATATTTGGTTGTTGAACCACATTCTCCTTTAAAATAAAGTGCACAAATACCTATATGTATTTGTTAGAATTATTATCAATTCCTTGAAATCGATCACACCACACCGCTTCACCCACAAATCGCATTTAGCAAATTCACGTGCTTTCGTTTAGTTATTTTAATCAGTTTTCGGCGATATTCAAAACATGGCTTTGAAAAACTAATAAAATAATATAAATTCTCCTGATTTACTAAGTACGCATATCACTGCGGCATACTTCATAAGAACAACGTTTTTTAGTCCCTTTCCTTATAGATAACATTATATTTTAATTGAAATATTTGTATTTTTATTTTATTAGGTATGCACAATAATTTGAATTGAACTGTTTATAAAAAAAATTTTAGTCTTACTTATTTTTTTGTAATTTTTTTTATAAACATATGCACTGCTCATACATTTCGCACGCACTCATTAAAATAATGTTCTATTTTGAAACCCAATAATTTCCTAGTCATTATTTTATTGTTTCGACGATTTCATACCAAGTTATGTTCTACTCAGAGCTGTCAAAGTATTTCTAAATAGTAATTCAAGTACAAATACCAAGTTTATGATTTTTTAAAAAGTACTTCAAGAACAAGTTCTCGTTAAAATGTACCTACTTGCTTTTCCAAGTAAATTCAAAAAGTACTTGAAGTAAACCAAAGTAACTGGAGTAAATAAAAATATTGGAGGTAAACGTAGTTAAGTTAAATGATCGCCTAAAATGTATTAGCGCAAAAGAAAATGTATACTTTGTTAACGATTTACCTTACCTGTACTAAAGTCTGTTATTGTGATGCAAGGGCGGATTCAAAAAATCTTTACGGGAGGGGGGGCGGTCTTAGGCAGAATAACCGGGGGGTAACTACTGTGGGACCACTACATACCAAGTTGTGGTTAGTTGTTCAGAGTTTCAAAGGCAAATAACGCAAAATCTACGTATTTTTCAAGGAAAACTAATAACTTTGTTCAGCATTTGCAAAGACCTTTTTTTTAAAAAAGTTATGTATCAAGAAAAATGAGTAAGTTATGGTTAAAATAAGGATAGACTAAAATTTTTTGAGTGCAAAAATATTTAAAAGCAACCCTCTAATTACCACCCTAATTAAAATTAGTCGTGGCCCTTTTTCAATTCCTATATGTATCATAAATACATTCTTAAATTTTAACTGATTTAAATTGCTTAATTTTGAAAAAATGCAGCTGCAAGTGAAAATCGAATTTTAGAATTTTAATAAAAAATGACCTTTTCTTTAAAATAACTCGAAACCTAAGGAAGCTACGTAAAAATTACTAAGATATCAAATGGTAGCTCTTTAAACTACAAACATTTTGCTTTTTTTGTAATTTATGTGTGACGGAAATTAAGTGAGATATAAACGTTTAAAATCCGTGTGTATAGACGAGCACTAGCTTGTTTAAGCCCTTTAGATGTACCCCTTTAAAAATAAGGGTTTTAAATAGTTTTAATATATAGGACCTTATAGCTCTTAGAAAAACCAACAAAATGGATTTTTTTGGACTTTTTATCACAAGTTATACTTAAAAACCAATTTATTTAGCAATCTAAAAACTCAAATAATTTTTTTTTGTAAATAGGGGAAACTGGCCTAAAATGGCATACCCTTTTTTAAAATTACTATATATTTTTTTGAAATGAGCATTTTCCAAATGTAAATTATGCTCTACATTGCTTTTTTAATTGTTGTCGGGAAGATTATACCAAAAAAGACGACAAGTTTCAGATTTCTCAAGAAATATTTATTTAGAAGTTGGTTGCATTATTCATTTTACCCACACCAATGTGGGTAAAATGGCATATATGGATAAAAAAATAAAATAAACTCTAAAAATCCCAATTTTTCAACAGTCCTTATTATACTGCTAGAAAAAGATACAAAAACACTTATTTTAAAAATAATACTGGTTTTGAAAATATAAAAAATAATACAAATATATGCGAACTTAATAATACAGGGCAAAATGGCATAGACTATTTACACACATCGCAAATGTAAAATTTTGTTTTGGAGCTAACACCAGCACACTCAACATGGGACCATTCATTGATTGCACTTGGAACATTTTAACCACACCTCTCTTGCTTTCGACCTAGAAAATGATTCTCCACAAAATAAACAAAACGCATCATCGTTGTCTTTTTCTTTCTCAAATATTTCACCCGTAAACTCTAATTCTTCTTCGAATGCATCGCTGGGATATATTTTCAAACGCTTCTTCACTTGTCATGCTGATTGTCTGATTTTTTTCTTGGATTTTTCAATCTCCCTTTCCTTGATTTCCGCCATGAAAGGGCTGTTAGTTAGTACTGTAGGAGTTTTCTTACGCTTCGTGGTAGACGTTCTAGATGTCGATGGTATGGGACTTAGCGTTGTCAGCGAAACCATGGTTTCCTCTTTTCCTTTTTCAATTTCTGTATTATGTGCCGTTCTTACATTAGATTGTTCGTGTAAATTTGATTCGACTGTTAGTGTAACTAATTGGTTAGTATCAGCAAGATTGGGCTGATCTGTTGTACTAGAAGGTGCAAACAAATGTTCCGGAAAAATATCAGGATTCACGGGCCAGAGACCGGCATTTCTAAAACCACTGGCTGCGTTTTCGACAGTAGCTGCTCTTTCATATGCTGAACGAAAAATTTTAGCAACTTGCATTTGTGATATTGGCTTGCCGTCATTTGATCTAATTTGTTTTGTCATCTCCTGATTTAAGTATGTTTTGAGAGGTGCAAAAAAAGATACATCAAGTGGTTGGATGCGGTGACTACAGTGAGCAGGCAAGCATATTAGTATTATACCATTTTCTTTGGCATATTGTATAACTTGCCAATTTTTGTGGCGGACATGTCCGTCTAATACCAATACCACAGGTGATTCATTAGTTGCATGACTAAACTTTTGGAAATGACACATCCATTTAACAAAAAGCTCGCCAGTCATCCAGCCAGATTCCTGGGGGAAACCTATGGAACCTGTCGGAGCTCCTTCTAGTAGCCCTTCTTTCCAGTTCTTCCTGGGAAAAATAAATATTGGAGGAATGTAATTGCCTATAGGATTTGTACAGCAAACAACTGTAATGTGAATGCCTCTTTCCGCGCCAGCGAGCGTACCAACTTGTTTTTTCCTTTGCTTGCAAATATCTTTGGTGGATTTTGGACGGTTGACAATCCCGTCTCATCCACATTATATATTATTTCTGGCGTAATTTTGTACTTGTCGATAACTTCTTCATATACTTGAAAAAATTTAGTTATGACTGGTTTATTAAAGGCCATTGCACGAGCTATCGAAGTGTTTTCGGGTTTTCGTAAGGAAAGATCCAGATTACGTTTTCTGAAGCCTCTAAGCCAGTCCCATCCAGCTCGCTTGGTAGTTCTGTTGAATCTGTGATCAATCTTATTGGCTTCCGCCCAGTCATAAACTAAACGTCGTAAGTCATCACACGTAAGTCCAAACAGGCGTTGTTCTAATAACTTAATATGGCCAACCAACATTCTTTATTGATCTTGTGTAAATGTTGTAGAGAACCTACCAAGACCTTTTGCGCATTGTTTTATATTTTTATTAGCGTTTGTAGCCCTTCTTCTTAGTGTCGTGAAAGGGACACCAAATGTCTTTGAAGCTTTTAGCCATCCCATTTCCTGATTTTGTCTTTCAGTTTTTCTAATATAACTACCAACCATTTCTGTAAAGAAAAAATATATCACAAAAAATAACTAAATGTGGAAAGATACTATAGCCTAAAACGGCATACTTTTTGGGTCGCATGCCATTTTACCCTGTATGTATGTATGCCGTTTTACCGGAACATGACAATCTACCGATAACCTCATTTCTAAGTAGCGTGCTTATATTTTAAATTCAGCTTATAATCACAGTTTACGCACAACTATATAATAACAAACACATACCTTACAGATTTCGACTATAGTCGTCCTATGTGAAATTACACACACTTTAAATGTTTGGACACAAAATTTTTAACCGCTCGTAAACAGAACCACCTACCTCTTCAAATATTGCTTGGCGCATACTACCAAAGAATATTATTAATATTATAGTATCAATCTTTGATACTACGCTGTTCTCCGCTACAAAGCTAATAGCCAACATAGTTGCCAGGCTTCCTGTATGCTCATCTGATATGTAATTTGCGCGCGAATTTTAAAACAAGCCCTATACCGTTTTATCCAAGTATGCCATTTTAGGCCAGTTTCCCCTATGTTTTCATTTCAATACATTTTTTAATAATTTGTACGTATTTTTTCTGTTTTATCCATTAAATATAATTATTTTTATTAATCCATAATAGGGGTTACTTTTAAGGGTTAAATTACTTCAACTAATATTTTAAAGATTAAACATTTATTATTCAACTTATTTGAGCCAAGTTTTACTTGATGTCAAGCTTTAATATGAAAGTGGAGTGAGTTTTGAAGGTTTTAGTAATAAGGGGTAGTTTTCACTACCTAAAAAATAAAAAAGCGCTCATCGTCGTAATGCACACTTTAAGGGTGAGTCGAACTTAATTTTAACTTTTTATGCAATTCGATGCATTTTTTTAAAAATCCGCGGTTTTGTACTATTTTTTGCATTATAATATTGCACGGGGTGGATTTTTGAGGATAAAAAAAATGCAAAATTAAATTAGTTATACTTTTGACTTTTTTTAATTAGAACTCTGACAATATGTTACTTTTTCTAGGGTAAATAATTGTTTTTTATTAAATTATAATAATAAGGTTTGATTTTCAAGGGATAAAATATATTAAATAATGTTTCAAGGATTAAATACTTATTTTTTAACATATTTGACTTAAGCTTTAATATGGAAGTTCTGAAGGTTTTTGCAATAAGGGGCTGTTTTTACCCATAAAGCTACTTTTAGCATAATGGAGATTTTAAAGAGAAGGGTAAGCTAAGCTTAATCCCACATTTTCATACAAAAACTGTGATAATATATTAATTTTTTTCTAATTAAATCATAATAGGGGTTGATTTTTAAGGAATAAAATATTTTAAATAATGTTTCAAAGAAACAAAATACTACTTTTTCAACCTATTTTATTCAAATTTTACTCAGCTTAAGCTTTAATGTATAGTTTTATAGGTTTTAGCAATAAAGGGTAGTTTTCACCCCTGACAAATGAACAGCACCCATCGGCATATATAGATTTTGAAGAGAAGGGTTAGTTAAGCTTAATCCCAAATTTTCATGAAAATCTATCCATTTTGAAAAAATTGACAGTTTTTCACTCATTTCAGCTTCGCTTCCTGGACTAGTAGGCCGACGTATTATAGCGACCACATTATTTTTTATAAATAACTGATGCCAAACCAAATGCAATAGGCAACATAAAAAGTTTTAAATTAATAACTAACTAATTAACTAAGTACCGCAACAACAGTTACGTTTTTCCATTTTTAACTCTTTTTTTATCATTTTTTCCTTTTTTTTTGGCTGACGTGGGGGGGGGTGATCGCCCCATTCGCCCCTCTCTGAATCCGCCATTGTTGTGATGTATGTATTAAGACTTTTAGCAAAGTTATTTTTTCGAAAAAGTTTTCGGGTTTGGAGGTCCAATATAATTTTTTAATTCGATCCGAATGCATTTTTTATTTTATATTTTAAAACCTTATAACCACCCAAAAATAGTGATTAACCCAATATTTTTTGCAATTTTACCCTTTTAATAAAACATTATTTTTCTCTAACAACAAACGTTAAACTAATGCACGTACCCTAAAGTCATAAACCTTTAAGTATTATAAGTATTAATTAAAACAAGTTGGTTCCGTAGTAAAAAAAATAAACCTGGTAGAAGAGCTTAAAGAGAAAAAGCTGGCGAGATAATGATTATGAAATGAAATTTTTAATACAAGTTAATAAAATTTTAATTTTATTTTAGTTAAAGTTTCAAGTGGATCGGAATGGGTACAGTTATTGGACAAACAAAAAGTAAATAAAATATCCGTGCCCCCAGGTTATCCCTCACTGCCTCGAGGCACATGTGTAGTAGTTTGTTTCATTCAATAAATAGAACATTTTGAATCAATGTTTAAATGGATCGAAGCTGGTATACCTACTTGTACCAAAAAATATTGTTATTAGCGAAATTTTTAATGGCCAAAATCACGTTTTTGTTTATATCTCCTTCATTACATATTTTATTAAAAATGTGTATATAACCTTTTCATAGAGCTTACTAAAAAGCATATTTTTTTGTTTAACACATTTTTTTGTAACGCTTTTAGTTTTTGATAGATTTGAGTTTTTATTTTAAATTTAAATAGTTAATATCTCAAAAACTAAAAGGGCTACAAAAAAATTCTATAAAAAGAATGACGTATTTTTATTAGACCAATATTTTTGATTATATATCTATTTTTCGTAAAATCCATAGTTTTTGAGCTATATTAAAAAAAAACAATTTTTAACGATTTTTTTTAAGGTAAAAAAAATGCTATTTAAATCCGCTGAGCTAAGGCAGCAGTGCGGCTTTGAATTGACTATAGTTCATAGTAATATAAAAAAATGTTTTATGCATATCTCTTATTGGCTTGCTTTTTTGCGGTGGCCTTCTGGACTATTACGCTCTTAAAAAAAGTCTAAAAATGAATCTTGCGCCCAGATGTAGAAAAAAACAACTGTTTATACAAAAATATTTATTGAAAAGTAATAATAGTAAGGAGTATAAAATACTTAACAGAAACACTAATGCTGCACGAAAATAAACTATTAAATATCAACAACCAGGAATGACATTAAACAACAATTATTCAAAATATATGAAGGCTCAATTCCAGAAAGCATTAAAGAATGGTGGTTTATCTTTGGTGGTTTAAATCTTTTTAACATATGGCTTCTAAGACTCCATTTACACTTTAATAATTACATTAATTTAGAATCAGTCAAAAGGTAAAAAATGATAGAAACAGACATGTTATAAAAATTAGGAAATTGGGTGATATTTAAATATTTCGTTATGCGATTGAAGCATAATTAAAAATACGAATCAACAAAAAAAGTATAATTTTTATATTTCTTTGCTATTCTGTCAACATAATAAAAATTTAAAGAAATACCACATATATTGCATTTTTTACAGCTATTATAATTAACTTTATATTAGCTTTTCAAATTTTAAGGAACTCTCCGGGAGCTTTTCAAAGTTTAAAGAACTATCCCATAAAAGATGTCCCATTTATTCTGTCCTATCGCCTTGAATGAAACACTCGTGGTTTTATATATAAAAAAGTTTTAATACAAAAATTTTCTGGAGTAAAGTTTTTTTTTCAGAAATATATTTAATTACCCATCAGTTTTCTAATTTCTTTTTATTTCTTTTATCCTAAAAGTTCCCAGATTGTAGAAAATTAAATTTTACTTGTAACAAGCAATTTAGATTCAACTTCCGATTTTAACTAAACTTTTAGGATCATCCAAATATAAAAAACGTTATTTTATACTAAATTAGAAAGTTGATGACTGACCCGAAAAAATAAACCACCCTTAATATAAAAATACTACATAATAATGTAAGTTGGCAAGACCAACATGATGAAAACTTTAAAGTGTTACTTAACTAGATTGATTAACTTTAATGGCATCAAAAATTATTTGGGTTTTACGTAAATATGCCATTTTCGTCTTTTTGTAACAGTTTAGGATAAAAATATGTCAGAAAAACGTCAGTTTTAAAGTATCTTATTTTAGGTACCTTTATAAAATTGTTTTCTGTTATTGTGAAAATATTTCCAAAAGAGCTTTAAAGAAAAAAAGATATTTTTAAGTCCCAAAGCGTATTCGGTTAACTTGGGTAACTTATTTTTTCTGTGTTAACATTCTTTTAAAAAAAATATCGGTCAACAACTGCGTACAGGGTTTTTCGGTATATTTTGGAGCACCACCAGAGCTTTTATTTTACGAGTTAGAAAAAACTTTAAATTATAAAAGCTGAAGTATTTTTACTGAACCGTCAGAATTTGTCATCAGATAAAACAAAAGAGCATCCAAAATGTGTTTAAAAATACCAAGTTTGGTTTTTTTAATGGAACACCCGGTATATTATAATTTTTTTGGCTTACCTACTTTACTCTCATTTCAAAAATATATGTATGTTGTATGTTTCTTTTTACAGTTTAATTAATTAGTATTTCACTTTAAAATATTGCATACTTAAAAAAATCTAGAATGCCAAAAAACCAAAATTTAGCCTATTTGTGTTGAATCGATTACTGATTTAAATATTCGTTATAATTTAATGTAATGAGAAAAGTAGATTGCGGTAAAAAATACGGTAAATTTTTTTTTTCGGCAATCTAGATGTTTTAAATATGCAATATTTTAAAGTGAAATAGTGGTTATACGGTAGAAAGAAATATACAACATAATATATATATATATATATATATATATATATATATATATATATATATATATATATATATATATATATATATATATATATATTTAAAATCAGAGTAAAGTAAGGAAGCCAAAAAATAATAATATACAGGGTGTTCCATTTAAAAAAACCAAACCTGGTATTTTTAAACACATTTCCGATGCTCTCTTGTTTTATCTGATGACAAATTCTGATAGTTCAGTAAAAATACTTCATCTTGTAATTTAAAGTTTCTTCTTACTCTTAAAATAAAAGTGGTGCTCGAAAATATACGAAAAAAAGAACCCTGTACATATATCCAAACCAGTCTTCAAATTAAAAGGAGAGAGTTACATATAGGTAACCGATTTCACTCTAGAAATATTAAAATTTTAAGGGTTGCAATATGGGGAAATGGTAATTAACAAGGATTTATAACTATTTGACGGTAAAACTCGTGAAAATTACGGATATAGTAAATATAATTTGGATTAAAATGTATTTTTTAGTAAAAAAAAACAACATTAAAAGTCACATTTACGCAACAACTCTATTCTTATGTCCTTTGCCAGATCATGTTTTATTTAATTAGTTATAAATCATTACTCCCAAAAATGTCAAATTTAATAAAACACTTAAGACAACACCATCAATAGTCTCCGTCTTTAAATAAAAGACCAAATCAAAATATATAAAGTCTGAATTTGACTAAAAACAAAATATTAAATATACAACGTTAATTATACACACAAAAAAATATCAGAAAATTTACAATAACTAACCAAACAAAACAAGCAAAAAAGAAGTGACTAAAACTACTTTGGTATTTTTTTAACAAAGTTTATCATCAGTACTACTTTTAAATAATATAGTAGCTGTTCAAAATAAATGTTACTGTCCCGTAATTAGACCTGTTTCAGAAAAAATAGTATACTTCATTTCACGAAGGTTTGTACTTTCGTCATCAATTTTCTTACCTTTTTTAACAAATTAAAAAGGTTAAAAACAGACTGAAACAAATTAATGACGTCAAAAAGGTTGGTCGTTTCTTAAAATCAAAATGGCTGCCGTTCAGCAGCTGATTTTTTAAAGCTACAATAATAATATCCTAAAATATGGGTTATAAAATTATGTCATTTTTCAAACTTGTCAAAAAAATTGTTTTGTCAAAAGTAAGGTCAGATTTTATTTTTATTTTCGTATTTTTATTGTGTAAAATGCCTCGACGGTATTCAGAAGGTGAACAAAATATGATTTTAAACCTTATTGACTATTTAACACAGGAGAGAGATGCAGGAATTAACCTGTTACTACTTACTGCAGTTTTAGAGGTAAGTAGATTTGTTTATTCTTGTGGTTTGTTATTGGTGTACATATTAAAATGTAAATTATGACTATATTTCTTTGAAAACGTTTGTTGCTAGCAAGGTATAAGATGGCACGGTACAAGAATATTATAAAAAATAAACCAATTTATAGACCGTCTTTTTTTAGCCCGAAAATCGGAAAGAGTTAAAAATAACTGCAAATCGTTATATCGCAGGTATTTCTTTCTGGTTTTTATAAGGCTTAATTAACACTGTTGGCTTTAAAAAATTAAATCTTGCTAAAAATGTTGTATTCGGATAATTACTTGTTCCATTATGCCGATTAAAACACCAATTTTCTAAAAAATCGGGGTTTCGATGGTCTTTCATCATGAGAAACACAAAAAAACAAAATTGAGACAAGAATAACGTTAAGTCTAGATATTTTTAGGCTGAGATAAAGAGAATCTTGAATCCGCCGATAACTCTGGTCCAATCGAATTTTTGATTTAAGCTTAGCTTTACCTTAAGAAAATTAAAAATTTTATTGGTGCAATCGGATCATGATGAATTAAAATTTTTATTAGAAAACCATTCTGAACGTGCTCTAAAGAACGCATTTAAACGTACTTGCATCAATATTGCCTAACTTTAATTAAAAATGTGAACAGCATTGAATTTATATGAATTAGCTACGACAACCCTTTTTTCCAAGTAATGACGTCATTGATGACGAAAGTACAAACCTTCGTGAGACGAAGTATACAAAAGAAGTTTGGCTCCTGTCTACACCTTTTTAAAATATACTTTAAAAAGTGTCAAATGTAAATCTGAATAGTCAGATGTATTAATTCGGCTGTAAATGCAATTTAGCCTTATCAAATATAATTCATAACTAATAAAAATGATGTAGTAATTAAACATGAAAATTCACAAAAGGTTTAAATTGAATTTAGAAAAAATGATGAATTTCACAAGAAAGTATCTAAATAAATTAGTTTTACTGGGTAAAGCTTAAGAGTTGAGGCAGGGTCTTACATTTATAAATCCTGTATATTATCTTAAATTTAACTCGTACAATTATAAAGGAGTGAACAGGAACATATATGTGAATTGCTTTATATTAAAAACAAAATGAGAAAGCTATTTTGAATATTTTTTAAGTAGGATTCTGAAGAATACTTATGTAAATAATTTTTATAAATAAACCAATGAATAAGGTGTCTCACTAATAAAATGTTAATTTTATTTCCTTTAACTAAAATCTTTTTTTAAATATTCCTTAGGAATTCAATTTTTTTAACGAAAAAAGCCACAAATATAACTTTAATCAGTCCTCAATGGATGATTCTGTACTAGGAGTGTGTGAATATTCGAATTATTCGAGGCGAATCGAATACGAATTATTCGATCCGAATTTTAAATCGATTATTTGAATAATTCAAATTCATATTCGAATTATTTGAATATTTCGAATCATTTGGATAGTTCGAACTATTCGAATAGTTTGAACTATTTGAATAATTTAAATTATTTGAATGATTCGAATCTTTTGAATAATTGGTATACCCGAATTGAAAACTTTTTTTCTGGTTATTTAGAAATAGAAATTTATTTTGGCGGCAATTTTAAAAGGTTTGTGATAATTTAAAATTCCCAGTGTATTTAAATGCAACTCATTAATTTTGAATCCACAATATTGAAAAGTTGTTGTGGTGGTTACTTATAACATACTGAAATATATTTAATTAGTTATGCCAATTTTTTTTTCTTTGATTAATAACCTTTAAGATTAGTCTTATAAAAGGGAGTTTTACGGAAAATACTTTAATTTAAATCGAAAGTTTAAGCGTTTCGTTCACATTATTATTTTTTAAAAGCTAATACGACTCTTATAATTAGCTTATCAATTATTTAAAAAAATACTTCATTCAAATTGTTTGAACTAATCGAATAGTTTGAGCTATTTGAATGGTTCAAACTATTCGAATAGCTCGAATATTCAATTTGATTCGACAACTATTCGTACACCCCTACTCTGTACTTAAAACATTGTCATAGCAAAACTTCCAAAGTGCTGCCTTAGTTCTATATTATCAACTTATTATACAAACAATACACTTTTATGTGTCAAATGAGTGTAATTATTGTAGTTATATTTTTTTCATAACAAATATATTTTTTTGCTTTATTATATAATTTTGTAATCATTTATTAAATAAGCTTAGACACAGCCAAAACTTCTTAACTCACCCCAAGTAAACAAGTTTTTAAAGTGTTAAAAATTTAGATAAACTTTTTTTGCATTATTTATATTTTTCATGATAGAGCCAAGCCACCCTGTGTAGAACGACATATAATATTGAGAACTTTTACAAAAAAAATAGTGAGTTTATCTACATACTTATCACTAACATAATCAAGTTAAAAATAAAATTTGCTTCTTAGGTAACTGTTAATATTAGCATCCAAAATAGTCCATAGAAAGTAAAACATAGATAGATAATTATATAGAAATAAATTTATGAAATTACTCTATAAATAAACAGGATGATACTTATTTTTCGTTACACCCTTTCTGCAAGTTGGACACTTTTTAGTGGATATAGCAACTTTCTCGATGCACGGACGGCAAAACATGTGTCCACACAAGGTTGCCATAGTTTGTCCTGAACGACCGAAAGGCTCCAGACATATAGGACAACTTGGTGCTTCTTCCTCTGGTACTGCCTTTTTCTACAAAAGAAATATTATTAACTACATACCAAACTCAATCTTAAAAAAACCGCCTTAAAAGACTAGTACTGCACAAAAAGGAAATTTTCAATATATTTTTTTTCAGCTGATTTTTTATATACAAACTTAAATATTTTTATATGTATTTATTTATTTGAAATTACAATTTTGTTTTTATTTTAGGTTGAATTTATAGAGGGCACTGAAGTAAAGGACTAGAAAAATTCATTGTTCTATGGCAGACACTTATTTTCAGGATTAACGAGCCTGAAACAAAAAAAAAATTGCACTATAAAGGGGAGGGTATCCTAGCCCCAAGTTTACCACCACTGGTAAAAAATCGATAAAAAAAAAAATGTTGAAACTGAAAAAGTAAAAAAAAAATTTTTTTTTTTTTAATTTTTCCTTGCAATTTTTTTTTAACCGTTTCTGCCAAATAGGGTCCTTGCACGCAAAATAAATGTTTATAATTTCTATGTAGTTCGATTAAATATGGGTCTAAAATTGCGTGTGTAAATTAGTATACTGATAAATAAAGTAACTTCTGAGATATTTCAAAAATAAAAGTACTAAAAATTCAAATTTTCTAAAACGATTCTGATTGGATAGCGTCATCACTAGGTAATAATTTGCCAAATCTCCAACTTAATTGTACTGTTTGACAAAAAACTTGAAATACCTATTTGATTTGTGAGATGAGAAATGAACTCGTGTAAAAATCTCTGCTCGTATTACTGTCATAAAACTGATAAAGAATACTTACATCAAAGTGATCTTCACAAACAAACAAACTAGATGTTGAAGATAACCTTTCAGGATCACGTCCCCTGCTTGAAGCCATAGATTCCTTAAAGCCTTATCAGATGGAACTTGAACAAAAGTCTTTCCAGGCATATTAATAGACGTATTTTTGCAATGAGTAATTATACACCAACGGTAAACTTTACTCATTTTGAGACACAACCGTAAAAATCCAATACAAATCACACAGAACAAGAGCAACGATAAAATGAAAACAAATATTGCAAAAGCGAGGTTATAAAACCGCCCAGTTCAATGCGTACATCTAGTGTACATCTCCACTGTGTCATTGTACCAATGCCAAAATTGTACTACTAGGCTATTTGGCAACGCAGACATTTACCTATAAATGACGTCATTTATAAGTAACCTAACAGAAAGCGTTTTCGCGGACCTTTGAATTTCGAAGTTATTAAATCGAAATATCGGCAAAAGCGAATTAAAGAAAAAACGAAGTAGTAGGTTTTGAAGAACGGTCTATAATAGTGCAAACGACATCATTAAAAAAAAATGTGCAAGGACCCTATTGTAATTAATTTGCGTGTAGAAACTATTAATAAAAAAATGTAATAAAATTTATTAAGATAGGCTGAGTAGACCCTGAGATGTCTAGCTAGGAAACGATGAATTTTTCGAGTCCTTTACTTCAGCGCCCTCTTTACATTCAACCTAAAATTTATTAAAAAAATGATTTTAATTGAAATAAAAGAGATACGACCCAAAATTAAGATTTCCTTTTTGGCACACCTCTTCTATTGGTTCATCTTTCATAGTCTCATATTTTTCATATGTTTCGAAGGATTTTGTGGGAAATTAGAAAATACAACAAAGGTAACAATAAAAACCTGAAATTCCAAGACACAGAAAGTTAATATTCTGTTAAAGTCTAGCATTTAGTACTACTTTTAAAAGTGAAATCTATTTAATAAAATTTACAAAAAAATTACAAATGTTTATGCACAATGCAGCTGTAGACTTTGACAAAATATTAACTTTTTTGTTTTAGCATTTCAGTTATTTTTTGTTATTACCATTTTCTATTTTCTAATTTAAATCACAAAATGTTGTTACTAAAAATAAATATGATACATTCTTTATTGAAATATATATAAAAAGACCCTTTTAAAAATGAAACAAGGTAACCCATTAAGAAAATCTTAATTTTATGTAACATCTCTTTTGTTTCCATCCAAATTACTTTCTTAAGTATCCTTTCAGATTCTAGGCGAATAGCTATTTAGCATTTTTTTAAATACATGGTTGAACGACCCTGCTCCTGGAAAATACAGCATTATTATCGGCTTTTAACCGCGTACTACTCTTAAAATAAGTACCTAATGTTATAATTATTAAAACATAGCTAAAAAAAGTGATAAAACAGTGACTTTACTTGCCTCTGGCTCTTTAGGTTTCGGTTTCAAATCATCAATTAAAGATGTAACAGTACCTAAAATTTCATCAGTCTTTTTCTTCAGATCTTCTAAGCTAAAAATCAAATGCAAATAATTATATTATTTAGTGAAATATAAGTGTTAGTATATTCAGTGGCGGCTCGTAAGATTTAATTGGGGGCATAAAAAATATAATGAAAAGTGTGATTAACCCTTTATTTAAATGTAAAGTTCATTCTTATGTCCTTTTTATTAGAAAACAATCAGTCACTTTATTATCAAAGTCAGGTATCGATGTATAATTTATTTTTCAATTGATAAAAAGTGGGGCATTAAGCCTGTCTTGCAGCATCTATTTCTCAAAAAAGTTTTTAGGGCGATTTAATGTTGAAACATCTTGATTCACTTGTTGACATTGGTGTTGTACAAATAATATCTCGAGTTTGTAAGTTTCTGTAAACACAGTTTTAAGATTATTGTCGGATAAGAACATTAAAAGGGGCAAAACTCCTTCAATCCTGCACATATCGCCTTGTCGTAAATGGCTGTTAGTTCAGTTTTTAATTTACCACTGTCAAGCATCGAGTCCAAGCTGTAATTTCGTTCCTAAACAATATGCACACAAAACAAAACAAATTATTTGTGACCGGACAACCACAAATCCACTTATATTTATCGTAAATATTTTTGTTGAACACCCTATTATATGTTCTAGTTTTACTTGAACTTGAATAGTTTATATTTAAATTAGGAGTAGATCGACCATTCTGTTTAACTAAAACTTTCTGTTCAAACGTCAAGGGACCGTTCTCTAAGAGGTAGCGAACCGATTTATTTCGGATTCCATTATAACAAATACTTAAACATTCACCAATAATTAAACTTCATAAAATTATTATAATGCATTTCCGCGCGCAAACCACAAAAGTCAAAACCGCTTTTACTGGAGTTTTCGTAGTTGGAGTTGGAGACACGCAAATTTGTGCCCATCATTCGGCTAAAAATTGCGAACGCCGAGGATGTCCGATGTTTCGCGATTATGGGCTCGAAAGAGCACAATTCGAGTGTTCCCCGGAAATTAGTTTTGAGTGCGTTAATGCTCGATCCTCGCAGGTGGCGTGTAGGAAGCAACTTTTGAGTATACTTCATGGCAATAGACATAAACTCGAATGAAAATAAATATTACAAAAAATATTAGAATTAGAATTAAATAATATTTTAAACAGGCTGGGCACGTTCCCCTGTGCCCCTTAAGACTGAGTATATTATATTATAAGGATTAGAAGTGATAAATAAGCACTTTTAGTCCGTATGATATATACTAATTTTTTTCCAACCAAGTCAAAATTATTACATTAAGTTAATCGTTTTTTTCTATCCTAGGATTAAAAGTAACACTTTTAATCCTAGGATTAAAAGTGTTGCTAAGCAACGAGCACATTTTTGTACGGTATGAGAATTGATAGCTTTTGCACCTGAAAATAGTACAAATATGTCAACATTTTTTGATGGTTGGAGAAAAATAGATGATTCTAAATTCACCTACCTTTCTACACTAACTAGAACATTCTCTTTGGGCTTATCACTAGTTATATCAACTATGTTACAATCATTTAAAATATCATCTACATATGCGAATAAATCTTCTGGTTTCCTTTCTGGCCTAAAATTAAAATGTACCAGAGATTTAGAAAAACTTCTGTAGTATTACTTAGTCGACAAACTTGAAAATAAAATTTATTATTTTAAATACAAATTGTGCTACATCCACAAAGTATATAACTGACGCAGATTAAAGAGATTTTTGCAATGAGAAAAAAAATTAGAATGTAAAAAGCGTATTTTTTTTAGGATAGGATAAAACACTTTTGATATTAAAAAGTCCACTTACATTCAGTGGCGGCTCTTGGATTTTCAAAATGTTTTATCTAATAAGTGACACACCAAATGTATCCCAGATGCTATTGACCTCAAAGGAAACAATTTCGTAAAGAAAGTTTTTATTTTGGAATTTGCAAAATACGTTGATCTTTTTGGAGTGCTCAAAAAAAAACATCTAAGGTTCAAAAGCGAACTCTCCATTTGCATTTTTTTTCGTGGATTTGATCAAATATTATTGTCAAATCTTGCAAAATAATCTATGTTTTTCTGAAAACCATAGACAGTTGAAATTTTTTTATTCAACAATTTTCTTATGCAAATTTTTTAAATTCCACTAATTTCCAAGAAAAATGCAGATAGTTTTACGAAGTTTGGGATTTGACTATAAAATTTCATCCAATTTACGAAAAAAAAATTAAATTCGCTTTTAAAACTTAGATTTTTTTCTGGAAGCGTTGCAAAAATCATAAATATGAATTTAAGCAAAATGAAAATTTTGCTTACATTCATAACGTGTGATATGTTTTGCTAATCACGTAGATTAAGAAGTGCACTTTAAGAGAGTGTAATTTTTCGAGGTAGTACACCTAACAATGATTAAAGTATATTTGGAATTTTTATTTTATCTATAACATGTTTTTTACATTTTTAATTTAATTAATTTTCAGGGAACACAAAAAAGAGACATTTCTTTACCTTTATCAGCTAAATGTAGATGAAATGAAGCATAGTAGTAAGTAATTTTCTTTTATTTTTATGAAAACTGTTCTTATGCTCTGAAATTATTTGCACTAAAGTCCTTCCTGTTTTAGCTATATACACTTTGGGTTATGTTTTACAGTTTACTTTGTATACCCCTGATTTATTCCCTTTAGTTATTTTAAATGTTTTCCTGAATTAATATCAGCTTGGTATGCTTTTTTATGTTCTGTAACCTCAGTTTTAAGAAAATTATAGAAAACATTTAAGAAACAGCAAAGATAAGTAATAGGAAAAAATCAGTGGTATACAAATTATGGAACATGTCCCAAAATATATATATAGGTCTAACAGGGAAGACTTCAGCAGAGCATAGGAACAGTTTCCATAAAAATAAAGGATATTCTACTTTTGCTTCATATTTGATAGAACACAGCCCACACTCAGCGGCAATTATGAAACCTTTACATTTGGCTAATAAGGTTAGAAAATTGTCTCTTTTGGAATCCCTGAAAATTAATAAAATAAAAATGCACAGTATATATTCTAAATGATCAGCAAGAGGTTAATAACTCGCCATTATCGAACCTTTTTAGTAAATAACTTTAAAAATCAGATGTTATAGATAAAATCTTAAACATCCATCGATCATCATTAGGTACCATAAAATAAAAATCCCAAATATGATATCAGGATCATCAATAGGTACTACCTAGAAAAAAAAAACTCTCTTAATGTGTTTTTTTAATAAAAGTTTAAAGAAGCTACACTGTTAGAGAAACATATTATTATGTAGCATGTTATGAATATAAGGGGAATTTTTAATTAAATTCTACTACTACTTACTTATTAGAAATATGTGACAGCACTTTAAGCCCATTATTAATAGCACTGCTAAAAGTACCACTTGTGCTAGGCTCAGAAAAAGAGTTGGTATTATTAGCAGACGTGGAAGGCTGAAAAAAACACAAAGGATTTTACATAATTTTGGTTTTCATGAAGTTTTCTTACTTTGCTCTGGTTTACAGCAAATTAAAATATGACTCTTTACCCAGGTCATGCTAATGACGTGGCATGTATTTTTATTCCATTCCAATAAACCACCTTAGTATATAAAAGAAATTAAACTCACCAAAGAAATTAGTTTTTGATATGCAGTAAGTAAGCACTTATAATGTTAATCTTAATTTACTGTTCTTTTTGGAAATATGACATATTTAAATATATTCATATAATAAAAGACTTCTGACAATAATGGAGTATTAATAATTTTTTAGTATTTAAATTTGTAAATATTATAATTTTTTGACTATGTTAATTCTATTGGTTTTTTTAATAAAGGTTTAATTACTAAATATATAAATATCTGTTGTTTGTTAGGACAACCTAATAGGATAGCACGGTGTTATATATTTTAATCTGTTTGCCCTAAAACAATAAAATATAATATTTGCTTTCATGCAGGCACAAGTTTAAAATGAACCAATCATTTGCCTTATTAAAGCCAACACGAACTGATTCTGCTCTTCCACCGTTATTATAGAACCATCATCGGCAAATAATAATAGCATTCTGTTGGTTATTTTATGGTTAAGATCATTTATATAAAAGGTAAAACGTGTGGTTCCCTGGGGTACACCACTTTCTAATCACAGAAAATCGTATGACTCTCTTTTGAGTTTTTCACTTATGTTAGTCCTCTCTATCTGTAAATCCATCCAGTCCCTTGCCAAAAATATAAGTCAAAACTTCTGCACAAATTCTTATCCACCCCTAGTCTTTGAAAATAAAATTGTTTTTATCTTTAGAGTAAAAGTCAGAACTATTTGCCAAATAATTTGATGCCAATTCTACCCTTGATCCTCCCATTAATCTTCCTCTTCCAACAGTTGCCCCAGTTCCTTACAAAATGTCCCGCTACTCGTGTGTTATATTTTCTAAGTTACTTGAGAAATTATACCACTCTGCCTGACGACCTCGTGGTATAAATTTTTCTCGCGTGACTTAATTTCAACATAACACACAAATCCCATATATAACTATATAGTCTAATAGTGTTATTGTGTTAGAGATAGTACAAAAAATGTTAAATTTATTACATATTCATTGAATTTTATTCATAAGCCAGGAATGTATGGTATGGTACGTTCCACAATAATTCGTTGATTTCTGGTTTTACCTGCTTAGTCGTAAAACTCAATATAGTTTGGGTACCCGCATGTAGGTCCGGACTTAAAATTGTCTTTATTTATTATTGTACCTACTTTTTGGTATATTATGTAGGTTATAGGCAAATTGCAGGTATTGAATATAAAGCAGAGTCTTTTCGTCTTAGTTCATCAGTCGTTTGGAGTTTGTTAAGGTATTTTCATGTGTGTTATCGAGCATTCAAAACAGTTAACCTAAACTATTAATATTAGTAATCAAGGTAATCAAGACCTGTACCCTTTCAAAAGGTGCGGTGCCTACACAATAGATATTTGTCAGGGAACCTATTTATAGTTGGGTTTTCCACTGAGGGTTGTAATTTAAATTTTATTGCGGTCAAGAAATCAACGAATTATTATGAAACGTATCATGAAAACAAATTTGTAATAGGTCTATTTTATTTTGCCTTCAATTTGATTGTTTAAATTTAAAAAACAAATATTTATAAAGCAAAGCGGATAATTATTTTGAACTAAAATATCTATAAAAAATTATTTTTCTGTGTTAATATTTTGAGCAAAACAAATTATTTTACTTATATCAAATAAACTTTTTACAACTCCCCTCTTAACCCTTCTGGATAATTTGAGTTAAAATTTAAGTATTTTTTATCAGGATATCAATACAAGGAAGTTGTGAGTTTTTTTTTAACACTCAAATATCAAATTATTTAAGCTCGAATTTATCACCAAAATAGACATATTCCAAAGAAGTCTAGAAAGTAAAGGAATACTTTTCTAATATAACGTTTTGCACCTTTATTGACTGATTTAATAATAGTTTCCAAAATAAATCATAGTGGCTAAATTGTATTTTATAGGATCTCCTTATAGCAGAAATAAATCAAGCACAATAAAAACAAAGTTTAAAAATAAAAATCACTTTTATGGCTTTTGTACCTCCTATACAACTAAAAATGTATATTTACCTTTTCTTTTTCATCCTCCGAATCTGACAAAAGAGTATAAAAATCTTTGCCCTTTTTTTCAGGTACTTTGGATGGCGAAGGAGATTTGCTAGCATTTAACTTGGATTCTTGCTCCTCCTCATCGGAATCTAGTGCTTTAAAGAAATTATCGACCTTGTTCTTAATGTTATCTACATGAGTCTCACTAATATTAGTATCAACAATCTAAAAGAAAACAATTTTTATAAAGATATTTATAAAGCCAATTTAACAAAAGGTATTTGGCAGTATTTGGGAATATCAGTTTGTCATATCAATCTAGGCGCACATTAGTGCTCCTGGCCAAGTTTTGGCCTCCTGCATGAATGTGTGTATTTTACAAGAAATATTGTTTTCCCCTATCATAACTTCGTTCTCGTTCCACATAAAGGTATGGAATTTAATATGTAAATTTACATAACTATTGTTATTACCTGTCAAAAAATTGAGAAATTTATGTCAGGTGATCTCTGAGATATTCAATTTTGAAATCCGTTCACTGATTGGTTGACTCATTGACTCATCAAAATCATGAGGCACTTTCCGAGGAAGTAGAAACTTGAAATTTGGTATTAAAGTATGTTTTAGGACACAAGTAAAAAAAATCTAAAAACTACACATTTTTTTTCGAGGGGGAACTCACTTCCGTTTTGTGTACATCAGTGGCGGCTCGTGGGTTAAAAAGTAAGGGGTTGCATACACTGTACATATATTGTGCATTATTTAAAAAAAATGCAAATAATGCGATTAATGCATATTAATGTCAAAATAATTTTCATAATGCATATTAATGCCAAAGTAATGCGAGTAATGCGCATTAATTTTAAAATAATGCGAGTAATGCATATTATTGCCGAAATAATGCAAGCAATGCATATTAATGTTAAAATAATTTTCATAATGCATATGAATGCAAAAATAATGCGAGTAATGCATATTAATGCCAAGTAATGCGAGTAATGCATATTAATTTTAAAATAATGCGAGTAAAGTATATTAATAATAATAATAATAATTTATTGGTGCTTATATACAATAGTATTTACACAAGTCATTCAATATGAAACAGAATAGTATTAAAAAAACATAGTACAAACTAAAAATTAAAACAAATGGCTTTAAAAAACAAAAAAAAAATGTTAAAACAATTACAAAAGTAAAACAACGTAACTACATTTCAGCGTAGACAAACAACATGTTAAAAACGGTAATCCACAAATTCTTTGTAATCGTAGAAGGCCTGACTGATAAGGAAATCTTTTACTTTTTTCCTTGTACTGCCTGCTTGGCAGATTTTTTATGTAAATAGGAAGTTTATTATAAAATTTGATGGCCAGATATCCCAGACCATCCTGACACCTCTTTAGACGCCAAAGAGCCGGCACCAAACTCTGCGAATTGCGCGTATTGTAGGAGTGTACTTCTTCATGTCGGGTGTATTCTTCGAGATGCTGTTTGACGAATATAAGATTTTCCAGTATGTATTATAATGCCAAAATAATGCCAGTAGTGCATATTAATGCCAAAATAATGCGAGTAATGCTTATTAATGACAAGTTAATACATATTAATACTATATCTTCTATTATATTCTCTAAGGAAAGAATCGGAAATAGTATATTGATAATTCAAAACAATGCTGCGTAATGCATATTAATGCCAAAATAATGTGAAGAATGCATATTAATGTCAAGTAATGTAAAGTATTGCAAATAATGCACATAATTAATGCAACCCTTGTGTACATATATTGCAAGAGTGAGTTCCCCCTTGATAACTGTCTTAGAATTTTCAATTCAAGCAGGATTTTATTCACTAAAAAAAGAAAATTTCTATGAGATTTTTGGATTATTTTACATACATAAGTGTTTTAAATAAGACCTCTTTTTTGAGTTCAGTGTACGAAAAAAAATGGGAAGGGGGGATGTTATGCCTGTTTTCTTAGTATACTTAGCTCTGTAGGGTAGGTAGAACCTAAACTGTAGACTGAATATAAAGTGCTAAAAATGCTTATTTTAATGTCCCTTAATTGTCGCCTGGTTTGGAGTCTGATAGGTAAATAACAATTTTGATTATTTTAAATTCTAAGACAATTGTGACCCCAAAATATCCCCTAAATATACGGTATTATGGCTCTGTTTCAGGGCGTTCTGAGTAAAATGTGCAGTGTTTGGATTTTTTCTTTACTTGTGTCCTAAAACCTACTCACATACCAAATTTTATGTTTCTGCTCCCTCGGGAAGTGCCCCTTATTTTGATGAGTCAATCAGTCAGTCAGTTAGTAGTAAAATGGGCGATTTTCAAAATCCAATATCTTAAAGATCACTTGACATAACTTTCTGCGCTTATTTCTGAGGTATTGAGAATACTTATGTTAATTCACATACCAAATTTCATACCTCTATGTGAAACAAAATTAAAGGTATGACAGGGCGAAAAATAGGCTGCAATGTTTCGTGTAAAGTACACACATTAATGCGATAGGCTGAAACTTGGCCTGTTGCCCTATGGTGCGCCTAGATTTAGAGAATAAATGAAATGTAAAAACAATTTTTAAACATTACGATCACCATACATCTTATGCATCTATTTGCCATTTTACAGGAAGAAAATATGACATTAATATATAATTTTTTTTAATGATTATAGGTAAGGTTTGTTGTAGATGTACATCATTTTCTTTTTTTTTTCAACTTTTGGTCCATTTAAATTAAAATAAACGAATTTTTAGCATTTGTTAGGCAATTTTATCCTCTTTCTATATTGGTTTAAAGTCCTTTTAATTATAAAAAAATATATAATCATGAGCTAGTTTATTATCATGCCAGTATGCTTGTTTTTAATTTATTTGGTCCTAGCATCTTCCAAATAATCGCGTATAAAACTTCCCAAAATCTCGGGCGGACAAATACCGTTAAGGGAAGATCTCTAAAAGCGTTTTAACCTAAAATTTAGAATTATTACCTACTGTTTTAAGATTAATTTCTGAGATTAAACAGAGGCCCTACTGCAATTTTTATTTTATGTCAAATGAAAGATAATTTTATGCGTTGTAAAAATATATTGTACAAACTTTTTGTATTTTAAATAGTTTAGCTGCTATTTATAAAAAAACTGTATTGGTCCAAGAAACATCCATACCAAGTGGCATGCTTTCTTTACAAAATATTAATAATTATAATAATAATTTCTTTACTGTCATAAAGCATTCAGAACTGAACTTTGTCAATGTCACATCTTAATGTTGGTGGTATCTGGAAACATCAGTTTGTCGTATTAATAAAAATTATATTGAAATTTTTGGCATCACCATGGAAAAAGAGTTATTAAAATATAATATGTTAACACTTTCTAAGAGAGAAAATAAATGTTGTTTCTTTGGTAATATTTCGAATATTCTTTGTTTACTTAAAATCTAAGCAAAAAGTCTTTCTTATCTCAAACCTTTACCATCTACTGTTAATACGAGTATATACTATATTATTATATATTATAACTGTACTTTTTTGGACATATTTTATCCCTAGTGATTTCAACATATGTTAAACATTGTTAGTCTAAAATTGTGTCTCTATTTTTTTATTGTTTATTTTTTATTCTTAATTTTTAAAAATAGGCATTTTATATTCTTTAGATTATAAAGCTTTTTCTATTATATTTTCTTATTTCAATATAATTTTAAAAATTATAGAATTCTTAAGAGTATTTTTTCAAACATTTATGACATTATATCACATTTACCTTTTAATATAATAATACAATACTACTTATTACGAAAACCAACAAATTAAAAATGGCAGTATTTAAATAACTAAAATGTAATACGTCTTGCTTATAATATTTTTTTTTGTTTCATTTAGCAAGGTGACCTAGTTAAAAAAAAATCGTTTAAGTGTCATTCTAGAAAAAAAATACACCTAAAATAAAACCAAAAATCTACAATGGCAAATTGAATGGAACCAAATAACAATATTAACTATTGTAGATATGTGTAAAGAAAAACCTAAAATTGGTTAAATAAAATTTCTGAAAAGTATTTTTTTTACCTCTTCATCATCAGAGTCTAGGTTGAGCGTTGTAGTTGCTGCTGCAGATGCAGAAACTTGAGCTTTATTGGCTATGGCCTTTCCTTTGGGTTGCGATTTATTTTTAGCACATCTTTTCTTGGGTGGAGAGCAATATGGGCACTCACAACCACCTTAACATAAAAAAAAAAAATAAACAGTGTACAACCGCATACCATTTGCTTGCTTTTCTTCTTGACCAAACAAAATTGCAGCAAAATAAAACATTAACAGAACAAGAAAAATCCTGGCTTTATAAATGGTAATAGTATATTACATACTAATGAAGGAAGTGTTTCATTACTGTCAAAAGATTATTTAGTTAGACATTAATAAAAACTTCCCTTTTAGGTTTGTTTACCATTTTATTTACAACTACAACTATAACTTGGAGTATATTTAAACTAAAATATCAAACTTATCAAAGTTTAGATTATAGGGTCTTTGCACTCTGAAAATGTTACTTTTTACTTAATTAATCCAAATAACAAGTAGACTTCCTAATTAAACATTTAATTTTACTTCTTTTAAGAATAGGCGCTTAATTCAGAATATATAGAAATGTCAAATGTAGGGCTGCTATCCTACCAGTTTTCCCCTTATTTGTCCTAGTTTGGAGGGCGTACATTTCTTGTGTCAAGAGAAACCCAATTAATTGGACGATAAGCAATAAATTCAAACAAATCTTACTTAAATATATAATTTTAATCATTCTTTATATTTTAAACTACTTAAAATTGTATAGTATTATTTTTGTAAACTGGCTCACAATGCAAAATTAAGAGAGAGTGTTTTTTATAGTCATGCAACAATGGAGGAAGAAAAGAATCCTACTAAATATACATATGGTTTCTTCTTAATTAATTTAATTTCCAGGATCAAGTTCTGACTTTACAAATTCCTGTTGGAAAAGAAATACATTTTAGTAAGTAATCTTTTTTAAATAAAAACCCAATACTTTACTCTTAATTTCCAATTTATAAATAGTTTAGGGTTTTAAGTACCAATAGGTTATATTCTAGAAACCTAGATGATAAGCTGTTTAAATCAATTAAAAAATGTAAAATGTGGGTTTTTCTTTTTATAGGGATATCCAGATGAAAGACCCAACTTTACCCAAATGTCTGGGATTTTTAAAATTCTGGGATCGGCAATTAGGTGATGGCAGGCCTAGTCAAGTGTGCTAATTGAATAAATTTTAGACACCAATACTTGTATCTACTAAATGTTTAATAATTTTTTTTGTAACTCACCTACAGACTGTCTCTTCTTACTAGCTTGTCTGGGAGTTTTTC
The DNA here is from genome assembly GCA_019359885.1 of Listronotus oregonensis. Classification (NCBI taxonomy): domain Eukaryota; kingdom Metazoa; phylum Arthropoda; class Insecta; order Coleoptera; family Curculionidae; genus Listronotus; species Listronotus oregonensis. The sequence goes on from JAHBCN010012096.1 coordinate 27,119, forward strand.
TTTTTGGAGTGTTCTTTTTAGCCGACCTGCGCTGCATGTCCATGAAAAACCCCAAAAGACCCATTAGCATTCCAGAATTATCTTGATTATCATCTGAAGTGTCAGGACTTTCCTCATAGTTGACTCTTTTCTTTACAGATCCTGCATTTCTCCGAGTTCGTGGCATGGTAACCTTTAAAGATTAAATTATATACATTACAAACCAAAAGCATGAAACAAATAGGTTTCA
>JAHBCN010012097.1:0-27466 GCA_019359885.1 Listronotus oregonensis
CCGACTGTTACATCATAGCACTGATTATCTCTTAACAATGACATTTGTCAGAAATGAGATTTGTTAAAATAACATTTGTGTGTTATCTGTTAAAATATTATCGGCAACAAAAAATTATCAGAATAATATTTGCTATAAATAATACTTAAAACGCGTTTCTTTAATAGATTTAACATTTGATAATTCTCAGAATTCACGACCTTCTCTGCCAATTGATTATGTGCGGCACGTGACATCCAAATGTCATTTCATCGTTCGTGGATCAACAACAATAATGCTATACCGGGGGACGAATTTAGTAACCCTCATTCAAGCAAGCAACAATGGTCATTTATAGCATTTAGTTAGCGGTTTTCTTTCGTATTTTGTGGTTAGCGGACTTTATTTTTATTGTAATGTATTCGCGAGCTTTTTCTTGGATGTGTTTTATTGCCCGGTTAATATTTTACTTGGATTTTTCTTTAAGGGTGGGTTTATTTCTTTGAGGTAAGGTTTTTATTGTCATATTGTGCCGTGACTGATTTAAAACACTGATATTTATTTTATGATGCTTTATAACTAATCAAAAAGTCATTTTAATACAATTTTAAAGCCTTTTTTACCACAAGGATTTGATGGTGTTTGACACGTTTGACACAAAACAGGAAAAAAAAGGTTTGTTGTTGATACACGAACCTCTAATGACGTCATGCACACATGCTCCATTATTACACCAAATATGGCTTAATTTGGTTTTTGGGACTTTTTAATATAACTGTTTTTTTTAAATATTTGACTTTAAAACAAAAACCTGTTAGCATAAGCCGATAGACCACATAATTTGTCGTTTTGAGATCTTGCCTCAGCTTACTATTACGACAAAATTAATTCTGTACAGTTATCCTTTTTTGATATATATATTTTTTTATACTCTACCCTTTAAAATTACTTATTAACCTACCCTGATTCACACAATCTGTTAGAACTGAGATCTTGTTCTAACCAATAAATATACTAAATTCGTTTCGATGCGACTATTGCATTCCTAAAATATGATTCTTTTAGATTAAAAAAAAAATCGCTTAAGTACACCTATGACTTACATAACTTGTAGATTAACCCAAATTATTTTTGGGTCACATGTGATTTAATTTAAATTTAGCATTTTTTTTACTATAGACACACACACATACACACACACACACTTACACACACGCATAGATATAAATATTTTTAACATATTTTTCATAATCTAAACACGAAAAAAAATATTTTAATGTTTTCAATGTAAACTTTATTTTGTATGTATTATATTACATGTTATACAGGGTGTTCGGAAAATGCGTTAGGAAATTTTAAGGGGTGATTCTACATAGAACAATAATGTAAGTAAGTCATTTGGCAAAATGTCGAGTTTCCCATGGTTACCAAGATACAGGGGTGCAAAGTTCAATTTTCAGTTTTGTTTTTCTGCCATATTACATTTATTCTTCCATCAATTTAGTTGATGTTCGGCATACGAACCGAGCTTTTTAGGTTCTAATGTTGTACGTTAAAAGTAGTTCTTTTGAACACCGCTAGAAGGCCCTTTACCTGAAACACAAAATTTATTTACTCCCCATCTTTTTTATTTGGACATATATTGCAAATCTGAATATACCAGGTTAAAGACAATTCAAAACTCAAAAAAGAATGTACTCTTCATTAATGTCGATAAACCTAACCATTTAGCCACTAATCGACATCAAAGTTTTCATCAGTTTTATCCAAATCCATCCAACCATGTATTTAAATGAAATCAACAAATTAAGTCGCCTTGTGTCCAATGAATTTGACAGCTAATGATTTTATAAGTATATTTATTAATGAATAATTTGTCAATAAAAAAAACTTAAAACTAATTTAATATCTAACTAATCTTAATGGTAACAAAATTGATTCTTTAAAAACGGACAAAATTATAACATATTTTTGAATTACATTTATCGGAAAACCCAATTTTGAACTCACCAAGTCGTCTGTGAATGTTAATGAAAGTTGCAATATAAATCCGCCGGGCCTCTTCTGCATTCCCCTATGCTTGCCCGTAACAAAATTGCATATCACGGTACTCAATATTTAAATATTCCCGTTCCATTTTTAACACGGAAAGTTATTTGAAACTCAACAGCAACTAATATTTGTCAAATTTCGCAAAATTTGACACAAGGCGACTTGATTTGTTGATTCCATTTAAATACATGGTTTGAATGGATTTGGATGAAACTGATGAAAACTTTGATGTCGATTTATGACTAAATGGTTGGGTTTATCGACATTGATGAAAAGTACATTCTTTTTTTAGTTTTTAATTGTCTTTAGGCTGGTATATTCAAATTTGCAATATCTGTCAAAATAAAAAAAAACGGAGTAAATAAATTTTGTGTTTCAGGTAAAGTGCCCTTTAGCTGTGTTCAGAAGAACTAGTTTTAATGTACAATATTAGAACCTAAAGAGCTTAATTTGTATGCCGCACATAAACTAAATTGATGGAAGAATAAATGTAATATGGCGGAAAAACAAAACTGAAAATTAAACTTTGCACCCCTGTATCTTGGTAACCATGAAGATCTCGACATTTTGCAAAATGACTAACATAATTTTTCCATGTACAATCACCCCTTAAAATTTCCTAACGCATTTTCCGAACACCCTGTATTACATGTTATGTAACGTTACGTTATAATAACGGAAAAGTAAAATTGGGTTACAAATGATAAATAAGAAGAATTGACTAAAACCTCTGCCAAAAATATTTATGTAATAGCTCGTGGGACGAAGAGCCCTTTTAAAAAGGTTTTAGATGATTAATTATATATTTTTATAAAAACTGGTAAGCTATAAATATTTATATAAGACCGGTAAATCCAAAGGTATTAATTATTTATCAAATATTGACAAGGGTCCTAAAATGACACAATAACATTCTTAACTTCTGACAAGGAAAAAAATATTTTTTATAAACACATCACAGCGTTTTTTCTCAATCTCATTCAACAGTTTCAAGTAACGTTGCTTGCTTTGAGTAACGACTTGAACAGTTTAAAGAAAAAGAACTTGGTATTTTTAAACACATTTTCTAGGCTCTTTTGTTTTTTCTGATGACAAATTCTGGCCGTTTAGTAAAAATACCTTAACTTTTATAGTTTAAAGTTTCTTCTAACTTCTAAAATAAAAGCTCTGGTGGTGCTTCAAAATATACAGAAAAACCCTGTACATACAGTGGTGTCTTTTAGAAAAAACATTTTACTTAAATGTGTAATTGTGTTAGAAAAAGTATTTAAAAAGCTAATGTCGTGCGATTTTATTAATATACAGGGTGATTGGTAAGTAGAGGCGAAAAATGAAAACCCGAATTCATTTTTTAATTCTGAATCGAAAACCAAGAATATTTTTTTGCATTTTTTTTGGTTTACAAGATATTTCACTATAAAGTTTTGCCAAAAAATTTTTTAAATCACATTGTGGGTGTAGCTAATCTTAGTTGGCGCTTTAAAACTATTACGTCATATGAAGTCAAGTTTGACCGTTGTCAAAAGTTAGACACTTGTTAATCTGTTATTGGAAAAATCACAATATACATAAACAATATTACCATATTCATCGTTAGTGAACACCATTTTCTTGTGATTTTTTTAATTAAAGATTGACAAGTGTCCAACTTTTGACAAAGGTCAAACTTGATTTCATATTTCATGGTTTGACAGCGCCTACTATGAGCAGCGACACCTACAATGTTATTTAATTTTTGTTATTTGGCAAATCGTCATAGTGAAATATCTTGGAAACAAAGGAAAATTTGCAAAAGGTATTCTTGGTTTTCGATTCAGAATTAAAAAATGAATTCGGGTCCATTTTTCGCCTCTACTTACCAATCAGCCTGTATACATATACACCTCATGGGTTATACAGGGTGTTACAGAATGTTGTTAGGAAAATTTAAGGGGTGATTCTACATCTAAAATTATGAAAAAAAGTTCATATAAACATGGGTCCGGAAATGCTTCGATTTTATGATACGGGGTGTTTAAAGTTTTTCGTCTATAAAAGTTTATTTCACATTTCTTAAAAGCCCGTGGAGATATTGAGATGAGTTGCAACGCAAATGTATCATTATAGGTCACATTTACATGTACAAAATTGTAATCTAAGGCACTTACATCAGTGGCGTTCGTGCCGGTAAGTTCTTATTTTCAGCAAAGAAAACTGCACGCCACTGGTTTTCACAAAAATTTGTATTGCTTTCTTAAAGCCAGTTAATTCTGCTTAAAAAGTACCTCTTGGACTTTTTTGTCTTGACCCACCGTTTTCAAAATAAAAATCAATTTATTAATCCGTATAACATGTTTTCGGAATCGTAATTAAAAAATAATAATGTATCTAGTTGGTATTTTCTGTAAACGTCATTTCAATTTTACTTGAATTTATTGTCAAACAAAAAAGGATGACATAGCGATTTGAATTTGGGTTGTTTCAGTTAATTTGTAATACGTTCTCTAGCATATAAAAACTTTCTACCATAAATAATTATTTGTTTAAGGAATTGGCAGATAGTGTACATTTATTTTTATTTCAAAAACGGTGATTCAGAACGAAAAAGCCAGGAGGTACTTTTTAAGCAGAATTAGACTGGCTTTAAGAAAGCAACACTAATTCTTGCGAAAACTAGTGGCGTACAGTTTTCTTGGCTAAAAATAAGGACTTACCGACACGAACGCCACTGATGTAAGTGCCTTAGAAAACAACTTTGTACATGTAAATGTGACCTATATTTATACATTTGCATGTACAAAAGCTCATCTCAATATCTTCACGAGTTTTTGAGAAATGTGAAATAAACTATAAAAGACAAAAAACTTTAAACACCCCGTATCATAAAAACGAAGCATTTCCGGACCCATGTTTATATGAACTTTTTTTATATTTTTTGGAGTAGAATCTCCCCTTAAATTTTCCTCACAACATTCTGTAACACCCTGTATATGTGATGCGTATTTAACGTAACCTTTTACATTTAATAGCCTGAATTAAAAAGTTTGTACTGTATACTAGTAGTCCAATTATTATAGATTTTTTTTGTAAATAATGTTAACAGATATCTGACTGCGCCATGACTTCCGGAATAACCTGTAGATTACTTAAATCAAAAATCCAACCCTTTTTTTAGGTAATTTTTTTAAACAATAATTATTTAAAAAAATGACCTTTTTTGTTTTTTTTAATATAACAAAAAGTACTGGTTAAATCATTTTACTCATTAAAGACTGTTAGTAGAGAATTAAAAAACCTACATCCGACCATTTTTCACCGAGAAAAGCAGGAAAAACGTTTAAAACAGACCTTTTCTTAATTTTCAATATTAAGGGCTGACTTTTTGGGGAAATGATAGTCAATAATATATACTTTGAGCTGCTGTAAGATAAAAATCGTCGCATTAATAGATTTTATTCAATCGCACTACAAACAAATTAGGCCCTTGTCTTGCACGTGCCGTGAATATTAGACAAATGGTCCGATTTAAATTTTTAAAACGGCCTTTTAAAGTTAAGATTAATAGCTACAAATTGTATATCCCACATTTGCATATAAGTTTGGAGAACACCTTAATAATGCTTGTAAACCTAGCGCGTCATGCGAAAATTCGCGATACGCAGCCAGCTTCTCCTTCGCTGCTGGGTGCCTCTCCACGGTCGACTCAGTACATCTCGGTCGCGAATTTTCGCTCGACGCGCTAGGTTCACAAGCATTTTTAATAATGTTCTTCAAACTTATGTAAAAATGTAAGATATACAATCTCAACTTTAAAAAGCCGTTTTCAAAATTCAAATCGGACCATTTGCCTAATATTCACGACATTTGCAAGATAAGGGCCTAATTTGTTTATAGTGCGATTAAATAAAAACTATTAATACAATAAATTTTATCTTTTGGCAGCTTAAAGTATATGTTATGGACTATCATTTTCCAAAAAAACCTGTCCTTAATATTGAAAATTAACGGAGATACGAATTTTAAGAAAAAGGTCTGTTTTAAGCGATTTTCCGGCTTTTCTCGGTGAAAAATGGCCGGATCGGGATTTTTCAAAAACCATATTGTAAGATTTTGAATTCTCTACTTACGGTCTTTTATGAGTAAAGTGATATAGCCAGTACTTTTTGTTATATAAAAAAAAACGAAAAAGGCCCTTTTTTAATAATTTCTGTTTAAAAAAATATCTGAAAAAAAGAATGGTTGGCTTTTTAATTTTGGTAAACTACAGGTTATTTCGGAAGTCATGGCGCAGTCAGATATCAGTGTAACTAATTACAAAAATGACCTTTTTCTGCTATAATGATTGGACTATTTATAGTGTATACATTTGAATTTACCAATTTTAAAAGATATTATACTTTTAATATAAGTCAAACACATGTATTTTAAATTTCCATGTAGCATTGTGATTTTTACAAGCCACTATACTCCACTTATGTTTGTCCTTTGAATTAATGTATTAATTAATTATAAAAATAGTTATATGCCATAACAATGTTTTTTAGGATGATTTATGGTTTTAAAGATAATTTAGAGTCATCATAGAAATATATTACCAATGGTAGATACAATATTTAATATATAACTCATTAATATTTATGCTACACACAACTAAAATAACAATAAAAATACCAAAATAATTGTGCAAGTTGTTTTTTCGTGTTAAAAAAAATAGAACAAATAATTAAATAGCTTGCTATAATATTCTATTGCTAACTTTTAACTATTATACCACTAGTAGGTATATTGTTTTTTAACTAAAACAAGCCATCCAGGTTTGTCTAAATTAAAACTTAAAATTTGTAACCTATTTACATTTACCAAGTCTTAGAAATAAGTGTCACCTATTCTAGTAGTCTAGTCGAGAAGTCTGTGTTTCTTGCGAAAAATAGTTAGAAGGCTTCGAAAAATATGAGCGATAACTCATTCGACGCGGAATGCAAATCTGAGAAAGGCATTTTGAAGATTTTTCTGATAATAAAAACTGCAATTGTTTTTACCAAAAAACAAAAAAAAAAGCTATTTTGATTTTTGATGATTACTGCAAAAACCATAAAGAATAGTGAAAATTGCAAAAAAAGATCCTTGTAGAGAAGAAAATTTTCAATAAAAAAGTCGCCACTACCAGAGCTCTATCTCCATTATTTATAATTTGAATTTAACGCTGAAAATGGGCCTCGGCGCGACATTTTTGGTTTCGCACTAAATATTTTTTTAGGGCACTAATAATTACTTAAAAATTTCAAAAAATTATAGTATATTTAGAACACTTCAAAGAATTTATTTCCGTTAAAAAATTAACTTAAAGTTAGTTTTTCAACAAGTTAGACAATAGTCAATAAACAAAATTGTTTCGAACTTTCGTCCTCATTGTACAAATGCTTAAATGATAGTCGTATAAATTTTTCGCTCCGTGAAGCCCTTCTTGTATATTAGGGTGGGCCGAAAAATCGTCTTTTCCAAAAATCTTGAAATTTTGTTTTGGAATAGATCGCAAAAGTTGCCTTTTGTTATTTCAACCAAAATGTTTATTAATGGTTTTTCGACTGTAACACGTCTTCTGTCCCCTACCGGAACTCAAAATTTTTAAAAAAATTCAAAAATAGACATTTTGAATTTCGATTTGGGAAAAGCAAACAAAATTTTCTTTCCATATTTTGACCAAAATATTTATCTGCACTTTTTTATTGCATCAAGTCTTCTGCCCCCTACCGAGCCTTGAATGGGCGATAACCATGTAACCAACATTCTAAATTTTCTTTTTTAAGACAAGTAAACATTCAAAGTGAAAGTTTTTATAATCTGTCCGCTTTTAATGGCAAATTATAAAAACCGCATATAGTGCATATATTATTAGTAAAAATTATTATTAACATACTGGCCTGAATACTGTCCTGTCAATTATATTTGTCACTTGACGTCGCATCAGAATGCCGAGCCGGTTGCAGGCGCGGGTGAATTTTGGGCTGGGAATAAGGGTTTAAAAAAATTTAAACAAGTTATGAGTTTCTTAAAAACTTGTTATACAAGGCGAGATACCGATTGTCCTTTAGTTGGATCACCGGCAGATTTCAAAGATAATATTCTTCCTACAAAAGAAGATGTTCTCAAGTGCTTTTTATGGATAAGGTATACCCTAAAACTACCAGCCTGTGGAAAAGAGCTAACAGTTTCAGCTTGTAAAATACCTTCTACTTCTAAAGACTATAAATGAAATACAAACTCCTAAAAATAAAACACTTAAACTACCTACACTTGCTAAAGTGTGTGAGAGATATGGATTATCAGACAGATCTGCAGCAGCAGTAGCTACAGCTGTTTTACAAGATGTTGAATTAGTGACAAAAGAATATATTAAAACGAATATAAATTCAAAGCCTATTTTCGACAGAAATAATTCCTACTTTCTGTTACTTCTTTTATTGGTTTGGCAACAGTGTTCGTTTATACAGCAGCGTGTGCACGTATATTCTCTCGATGGACGCTCGCTCAAGGAATCTCAGCAAGCGAGCGTCCAAACCTATAACCAAAAATTTTACATTGTTCTGTGTGTCTATAGTGATAACTACAATTGTCTTTGTTTGGGTAAAGCAACGAGAATGTTCTGGTAGTGTTCTTTTTTACAAACCTCAAGGTAGGACATTTTATCATATTTAGATACGTTTTTATACACATGTTTTATAACCTTATTATTTTAAGATACTGAACTAGAAAGTCATCCGGCCTTACGAAAAGAGGATTTCGTACTGGTAATCATGAATCCAGGTCAGGAGGAAGTTTTTAGGAAGTTCTCTTCAGATTGCATTTGTGTGGACGGAACACATGGTTTAAATCAGTATGACTTTGACATACGGGAAGGATTTCCGTGTGCATTTCTTATATCCAATCGTTCAGATGAAGTTGTCATGAAGATTTTTTTTCAACATTTAAAAGAAAAAATTGGGTTTCAAGTGCATTGTAATGTTTTTATGTCGAATATGGCAGAAGCTTATTACAATGCTTGGAAACATGTAATGGGTCCTGCACAGCATAGGTTAGTACCTAAATGGTACATAATATTTATCTAGTTATTTGATTAGTTTAATCATACCTACTTTTAATAGGCTGTTTTGCACGTGGCACGTGGATCGAAGCTGGCGAAAAAATCTTTCCAAAATAAAAACCAAAGAAAAACAAGTAAGTTATATTATAATAAAAAAATGTAATAAAAAATTTAAATTACCTACCAAAAAAATACATATAATATGTAGGTGTCCCGTATCGTAATGTTTAAATTTTGTCGCCGTATACTAGATTTAGTTTCAAATCAAATAACCTAAAAGTTGTATTCCTGTTTTCATTTGTTTTCGATCTACAGAAACCTATAACTTTTTTTATTTATTTTTCTTTTAATGAAAAATAAAAAAGTTACGGGGGGTGGTACTTTAAACGAAGTCACGCGGTACCTAATCAAATAACTGCAAACTTTTACTCCTTAACAATTTTTCAGGTTATGGTCTACAAGTTTTTGCGAACAATATTACAGGAGAGGGACGAAAGCGCATTTTTAATCATGCTGAAATGATTTTATTGATACTGCCACAAATAACCCGGAGACATTCAGAATTTTCCCAATATTTCAAAATAATTATATAAATAATTTGCAGTGCTGGGCATACTGTCACCGTTTACACACCGGTTTGAACACTAATATGCACATAGAGCGCATGCATAAAACAATTAAATATATCTATTTTGGTGGACGAAAAGTGAAGCGCTTAGACAAAGCCTTAAATGAAATAGAGAAGTTTATTAGAGATCGTTTATTTAATAGAATAATTATACTCTTTAAGGGTAAATTGTCTCACAAACTAACTGAACTTCGCTCACGTCATGACCGTAGTAAAAAACTGTCCACAGAGCTACTCGTTTCAAATGGTGCTGGATGGGAAATTCCCTCAAGTAACTCTTTTGAAGTTTATGTGCTAGAAGAAAGAGAGGAAGGCTTGGCCTGTCAAAATTGTAAGCTAGTTTGCACGGAATGTGATGCATGCATTCATAAATTCACTTGCACCTGCATTGACTCTTGCATAAAATTTAACATGTGCAAACATATACATCTATTGTGTCGATACCTAAAGCAAAAAAACAGCAACCAAATATCAGAAACTGCCATTCCAGGTACGTAACACATGCTTTTAATATTTCTGTCGAACCTTTTTGATAAAGTACAATATTACATCAGTAATAAATAATTACACAATACCTTCATGAAAAGAAACAAAAAAAAACTAATAGGTAATTACGTTAATTTTACAGTGTACTCAACCAGTGTTTTTAGATTAATCTGATGTAAAAACAAAAGGTAAATTTTTCTATCTATTTTATTATTGGTTAATTTTATATTGTGGAGTGGGGATTTGTTAGGGTGGTGGGTGGTGATGACATAGATCAGTATGGTTGTAGAACATAATAGTTTTTTTTATTAATTTCATTGCATAATAATTTAGCCAGAGTATCTAGCTTGGTTAGATGTCGATTTTTGTTTTGTATGATATGATATCCATTTGTTAATAATACAGCTACCTATAATAACTTCTGTTAATTTAGATGAGCACAATTTGGTAATAAGCGAAGATCCCAATGCTTCTGAAGTTGCTGGAATTGTAACAAGCCTTTCAGTCAATGAAGAGCTGCACATACTGGAGATGTTGCCAAAAGTGCAAGTAAAATAATTTTACCCAGTTAATGACATCTGTAGTAACTATGGAACAAGTTGATGCGGTAAAAAAATGTGCATCTCATTGGAACCAACACTAGAGGCAATAGCCGTGAAAAAGCAACTAGGAGAACTGTCAGTAAAGTACGTTCCTCAAGTCCCAGCAACAAAAAAATAGACCCGCAGCGGGGCAAATTACACTCGACAAAAAAAAAACATCGAAGGCGGTAACAAGTTTAATCGCACCCACAAACGAGGAAATGCAATCAATTGTATTAAGATCTGTTTTTAAATAAAATTTCTTTAACTTAACAGTAATTTTGTTCTTGTTTTTTTCTATTCCTCATTTTTATATTTTGTAGGTACAGGGTCATCCAGCGAGAACTGAACAGGGGCTTATTTTTTACCTGTACATGGGTATATTATTATACTTTCTAGCAACAGCTAAATAAATTAACTTCATAAATTTTAGGTAATTGTCTCGAAAGTTGCCTCCTCTCCGATTTTGACCAAATTTGGTATACGGGGGTTTTTTGGGGCGCTAATTACGAATCTGAGAAAATATTTTTTCGGCAACGTTTAGTTTTCGAGATATTCATCATCAAAGTTGAAAATTAAACTAACCTTATTTTCACTATATTCCCCCTTCTTTTTGTACACAATTCTTGATTTTTATTTAAAGTGGCACACAATATTTTATAAACACCCTTTAAAACCTTATATTTTTTTACACCTTTTTTCCATTAAATTGCGAAGCTTCACTTTAAAAAGCGAGGCGGCCATGATTCCCTAGTGTATACATGGTTGTGGCCACTATCCGACGTGTAAAAAGTGGAGGTTGCAATTAAATAAAAAGGTGTAAAAATTTGATATAAACAAGTTTTTAAAATATTATGTGCAAATTTAGTGTAAAAATCAAAATTTTGCAAGAAGGAGATAAAAAAAGGTTATTTTTAGTTTTCAATTTTAAAGGGGGAAAATATCTCAAAAAACGTTGCCCAATCAGATTCGTACTCAAAAACCCAAAAACCCCCTAAAAAATTTGTCAAAATGGAAAGGGGAAAAGGCCTTTCGAGACAATTAAAATTTTTTTGTGTTTATTACAGTGAACTTATTATAAATACACATTAGGCGTAAGATAAAAAGACTTTTTAAATTTTTTTCAAAAACCCAAAAAAACAACCTCCAAATTTGTAAACAAAACAGTTTTGAAAACTGTTCGGTTCGTGGTTCGTGTTATTCCGGCGTGCGACATCATCCGGAACGCTGCAGACCGGCGAGCTCTAGCCGCTAGTCTGTATCAACGGCCCCTCTTTATCTATGGGCACCATCGGGGATCAAAGGCTCAAGCCAAAAGATGGAGTTCTTCTTCTGGGGCCAAGCGCTGTGAGCGATGATTCCTATATCTGTTTTTTTCGGGGAGCCCCACGCACGAGGGATTTTCCTAATGGCGGAAGATGGTTGCGCGCTCAGCAGGAAAAGGCAGTACTGACAAAAAACGGTTATGCGCAAATACCATTTTAGCAGTCATCTGGTCGGATGTCCATTTTTTGTGCCTGCATCGATAAGAAAATATTTTAGAAAATTTTGAAAATTTAAGTTTTTGAAAAGTTTGGAATTTTTGGGGGCTACAGAGCCCGACTATCCAGAAGTTCCACGTACAAAGCCTGGGAAAGCCACGTTGATAAAACGTGTGTCTGGAAAAGGAGAGCTGGTTGAACGTCCACCGACGGAGACCAAAAAAAGTGAAAGCAAAGAAAAGGGAGATTTTTTTAATCTAACCTACAAAAAACTCAAACAATCTGAAAATAATTTCTTAATTAATCCTAAACAAAATAGATTCAACAATAACTAACAGAGATGGAGTCCCGGGCCCGTCGTAGCTGATTCATATCTGTTTCTCTGGGGCCCCCGCAGGATTTCCTAATGGCGGAAGATGTTGCCGCTCAGAGGAATTAGTACTGACAGAAAACGTTATGCGATACCAGTAGCACATTGGTCGGATTCATTTTTGTGCTAATCGATAAAAAATATTTTAGAAAATTTTGAAATTTAGTTTTTGAAAAGTTGATTTTCATGGCTACAAGCTCCGGCTACGAGTTCCACTCAAAGCCTGGAAAGCCATTGATAATCAACGTGTGTCTGGAAAGGGGAGAGCTGGTTGAACGTCCACCGACGGAGACCAAAAAAAGTGAAAGCAAAGAGATTTTTTTAATCTAACCTACAAAAAACTCAAACAATCTGAAAATAATTTCTTAATTAATCCTAAACAAAATAGATTCAACAATAACTACAGACATGAAACCCGCCGTCGTAGCTGACGAAATGTTTCCCGAAGGGGCAGGACCCTATATGGAATTTGATGAGGTAATTTTTTACGTGTTGTGTACACTTGTATATATTTTGTTAAATAGCTAAAAACAACAGGAATTTTGTACTTATACTTTAAAAATGTGTGATTTTCATTAAACTCCGGCTAGGTTTATCTAACTTTGTAGCTATTTTCCTAGTTCTTAAGAACTGAAATTAAAAGAAAACTAAGAAATTACCTAGGATGATGCGCCCATTACAACTACGAGAAGTTCCATAGCAAAACTATTGTACCTGACGATTTTATAATTAGTTTGTCTTGACTGGCTACAGCATTACATATACATTTAATTTGTGTTTTACGTTTTGTAAGTTATTGTATATGGATTTTTAGTTATCATATTGTTATACAGCATAACCGACTTTTTAATAAATTGAATATTATATTGAAAAAAAAAAAAATCTAAGTTCAAAATTTGATCATAAAAAGTAATTCCACATTTTGCAAATGGTCCGTTTTCTAAAAACCATAGTTATTTGAATTTGTTTCACTAAACAATTTTTTATAAAAATATTTAAAATGCCCCAAATTTTAAGAAAATTGCAAATATTTTGTAAAATTTGGGATTTATGATAACATTTGATTAAATCCACAAAACAAATGCAAATAAAGCATTTGCTTTTAAATGTACATTTTTTTCCTGGGTGGGGGAGGCACCCAAAAAGCTTTTTTTCACAAATTTGAAAATATTTTTTTACCAAAGTGTTCCTTTTAAAACCAATAGCATCTGGTGTTTAATTGGTGTGGGTCTAATAATTAGATTAAAAAAGTTCCTAGATACTGATAAAATTATGATATGAAGTTGGATAAACCCTACCTTAATAGTTGAAACTAAATAATATTGACCTTCTGTTTAATTATTTGTTAATGATAAACAATGTTTAAAAACCCTTATATGACATGACAAAAAAGTTGCTTTTTTTAAACATAAGCAGATTCAGTAATCAAATATTGTGGTTAAATAAAAATTAAAGATTATTATTTTTTTGTAGGCTGGAGGTTCAGCATCACTGTTAATTGATTTAACTGCAAACGAAAAAGCAGTACATGCCGATTTTTTTAATGGTAAGTTTCATATGTTTACATTTGTTCCCATTTCTTGAAGCAGTGATATTCATTAACAATAGTTTGACCGACCTATGTAACTTTATATAGGGCATTTTCTAAGTAATCTGAACTACCTAGGAGGTGATGTCTCCTTTCCAAAATACCGTGTTTTACTTTTCAGTTTGATGTAATAATCAGGAAATAAAATTTTTATAATATTTTGACATATCCAAAGCTTTTAATCAAGTCTGACATGATGAGCTTCTTAATAAACTTCCGTCCAAGGTCTTCCACCTAAGCTTTGTTCTTGGCTCACCAGTTTCCTTTCTTTCATCTGTCACATAATATGAGCAGCCAAGTTTTGCAGAACAAGGAATCGTTTACTCTTGTGGGTTCTACTTTTAAGAATATCCTTAAGTGGCACAAACACATTACATCCGTAGCCTCAGCAGCTTTAAAACAGCTTGGATTCCTTTTTCGAGCCAGAAAGTATTGCTCTCCTTCTAATCTGTATCCTAGATCAGAGCCTCTTTAGATTATTGTTCTCATGTCTGGTGAATGGCGACTCCTACAAAACTTAGCATTCTTGACTTCATTCAAAGAAGAGCTGTTTTTATTAATGATCGCACACTTACTGAAAAGCTTTCTTTTCTTCCAGAGTTTCCAGACTATGGAACCTGCTACCCGCAGAAGTTTTCCTTTTTCCTCCAAATATTTAAGTCTCATGTAAATAAATTCCCTCTTACCACATTTCAGACACCCACAGTATTTTATACTTAGCCCTCAACCTTCATGGACTGTCCCAAGATAAAAGAACAAGTTATGTGTACAGGGTGTCCAGTTTTCGTGTGTTTTCATATACCAGCTCCCTTACTATAAAAGATAGAAAGATGGGGTTTGCGGCTTACTGTCCTATTTTTTTATGAAACTTTCATTGCCGCAAACGAAATTTTCATAGCCCCCTTAGTTTCTGACATACAGGGCGATTTTGAAAATTTGTCATTTTTGACGGTCCCCTGTATCTCGATTATTTGGTAACTTTTCAATAAAGTGAAAATGGATTGTTATAGAGTTTTTACGTAGAATTCAGTGGCGTAGGTAGTTTTTTCTAAAGTTTTGTTTTGAGTTCGACCAAACTTATGTTTTTTAAATGGGACACCCTATATATTATTTTTTATCTTATTCCCCCTTTCACAGGCCTTTCAAAAATATATAATAGTCCATATTTACTACTTTTAAAAAAGGAAAATTTTAACTTTTTTTGTAAAATTTATCATTTTCCGATGGTCAATCACGGATAGCCATGACAAGAACAAAATTCTGTAAATGCGCCATTATGGATTGTTATTGTTGTCAAATATTACTGTTATTTGTTTGATTTGGGTTTTGTTATGTGGGAGTTAACTTTATTATTTTTGTGAAAAATTGTTCCACATGGCACAAAGTAATAGATATGAGAATTATGAAAAACACGATATGTATGTTTGTTTTATCCAAGCTAATGAAGACGCCAACGCAGCCTCGGACTTTATTTTAATCGGTAAGGTTTAATAGTATATTATATACCTATAGGTTAAGAAGTAGCCTTCTCAACAATGATATATTATAGGATGTTTTTATTATAATGTGAGCATATCTGATGATTTGAATAGATTTTGACATTGCTAATATTCAGCATTAACAAAAAAATTGATATGTAACATTAATATTCATAATAAATATAAACGTTTTAATCATTATTATTATCTAGCTTTTTGTTACATATCTAATTATTTCGTAGGTATCCAGAAAGACATCCACCTGATAAAAGAATATTTCATAAAATCAAAGCCAATCTCATTGAACACGGATCTTTTAAAAAACTAAGGCCTAATTTTTACAACAAGGAAAACAAGGAAGAAAATGAAATAAATGTTTTGGCTTCTGTCGCGGTACAACCATCCATATCATGCAGAAAAATATATGATATGGTTTGGGTTAAAAAATCAAAAACTCACTTAATACTAAAAAAACATAAGTTTAGACCATACAAATACCATCTCGTCTAGCATTTGCATCCGGTGATGCAGAAGCGTAGGAGTAGTTTTTGCAATTGGTACCTACAAATGTTGCAGGAAAATGCAAATTTTGAAAGAAAGGTGGTGTGGTCAGACGAGACTTATTTTACCAGTTCTGGTATTCTAAACCGAAACAACTCAAGGTACTGGTCCCAAACGAACCAATATGTAATATTTCCTCGAGAACGTCAAGGTCGGTTTGGATTTAGCGTGTCATGCTTCATTTTTGGCACTAAAATTAAGTATTTTATCTATGAAGGAACGCTAACCGGAAATAGACACCTAGAAATAATGCGAGATGCACTAATGGAAATATTAGAGGATGTTCCTTTGGCCGATTTAAATAATATTTATTACCAGCAAGATGGCGCACAATGCTCAAATAGTGAGAGAATATTTAGAAACAACATTTCCAGATAAATGGATTGGTACGAATGAACCTGTCAGGTGGCCCCCAAGATCCCAGATCTTTCTGTGTTGATTTTTTATGGGGGTATATGACAAATCAGATATATATGAGACAATACCACAATATTGATCAACTTCGAGAAGCTACACATCAAGCGTTTAGGCTTTTGCAGGGTAGGCCAATTACTTTATTAAATGGATTGAAAAATTGAAAAAGTATGTCGAAAGTATTTGGATTACAACGGAGCCCAATTGAGCAATTTTTGTAATTTAAATAAATAAAAATAAATTAATATGTTATTTTCTTTTAATGTTGCTTAGTTATTATGTATTAATATAGAGTTGTTATAATAAAAGTGACGTTGTTAATTTTGTTTTGATTTGCGAGGCATAGCCTTCTATACGAAAAATGATAAATTTTACAAAAAATGTTAAAATTTTCCTTTTTTAAAAGAAATAAATATGGACTATTATATATTTTTGAAAAGCCTGTGAAAGGGGGAATAAGATAAAAAAATAATATATAGGGTGTCCCATTTAAAAATACGTAAGTTTGGGTGAGTAACTCAAAAACAAAACTTTTAGAAAAAAACTACCTCGCACTAAATTCTACGTAAAAAACTATAACAATCCATTTTCACTTTATTGAAAAGTTACCAAATAATCGAGATACAGGGGACGGTCAAAAATGACAAATTTTCAAAATCGCCCTGTATGTCAGAAACTAAGGGGGGTATGAAAATTTCGTTTGCGGCAATGAAAGTTTCATAAAAAAATAGGACAGTAAGCCGCAAACCCCATCTTTCTATCTTTTATAGTAAGGGAGCTGGTATATGAAAACACACGAAAACTGGACACCCTGTACATTCTAAAATAGTTATTCCTCAGCTTGTTTATAGTTAAAGCAATGAAGCACTCAACCTCGGAAATTTTTGCAAAATGGATCGAAAAGGTTTTTTTTGCATTCGCTTCCTAAAATCATTGGAAAAAATGTATCTGCTTTGTATCTTATACAAACTTAAAATTGCATTTGTGCAAGCAAAAGTGCATTTTTTCATGTCACTTTAAAAAAATCACATAACTTTGTTCATAAGACTCGGAATTGAACCAGGTTCCCTGGGGATTTCCAGGCGCTGATCCCGATTATGATCTTCAAATTAACCCACAGCCGACCTAGAGCTCAGGATTGCTAATGAACATCATCTTCGTGGCTTCTCCCGAAATTTACGCAGAAAAGGAGAGAAACTTGACTCCTGGAGGTTTTTTGGGTCGCTGAATTCAATTATGGCAGCTGCGAACACCTGGTGCACCGGAACCTAGACGTGAGCGTCATCCCTGAGAGTGTTTCTGACACGATCGCAAAAAACAAAACGAAAATCGTTGTGGGGGGAATTTTTTGGTGCGCTGATTTCAAATTACACATCGAAAACGAACCCTGAACACCTGGTGCACTGGAACCTGGACGTCATCTCCGAGAATAATTTTTTATGCTTACCAAACCCTCAGTGCTAAAGAATCTAAAAGAAACCGCCGCGCTAATCGGGGAAGTTTAGCAGAGGTCTGTTTTAGCTAGAGTATGACCACGGGATAGTTTCAGACTGATGTGCAGCAGACGCTGATTGACGATTGTAAGGGCAGGACGGTATCAAAAAGGTAGTGACAGTTTGCCAAAGATACAGACGTTACCGTAATACTGAAACATGTAAGGCCCAATAGAGCCGAAGGATATTCTTATATTTCACTAGTTGCGAATAATATTTAGGTGCTCCGTGCAATAACAGGATGCGATACCGTTTTAGCAACGTTCTATCAGGGAAAAACTAAATTTTTCAAGACCTTCCAGAAATTCCCAGACCTTGAAGCTCATGCTGCGGAGTTCAAGGAAGCTGGTTTGTCAAGCAAATAAGTCTTTGAAAACGGGGTGCAGCTTATCCTGCAGTTCTGATGCACTAGAATGGTATAGTTGGAATAAGGTAGAATGGAAATAGTTGGAATATGGTCGCGGATGCTGACCAGCAAAAAGACCCCTTGATGTGAATTTCATTTCATTTTTTGCAAATGTGGCACCTGGAGAGGACGTCCACGTCCAGGTTCCGGTGCACCAGGTGTTCAGAAGGTCGTTTTCGATGTGAAATTTGGAATCAGCGCCCCAAAAATCCCCCCTAAACGATTTTCGGTTTGTTTTTTGCGATCGTGTCTGGAAAACTCTCGGAGATGACCTCCACGTCCAGGTTCAGGTACACCAAATATTCGGGGGTGTTCGCCAGTGCCATATTTGAATTCAGCGACTCAAAAAACCCCCGGGGGCCAAGTTTCTCTCCTTTTCCGCGTGACATTCGGGAGAAACCATGGAGATGACGTTCATTAGCAAACCTAAGTTCATAATCGGGATCAGCGACCTCAAAAACCCCAAAGAACCTGGTTTGAGTCAATTCCCAGTTATATTAACGAAGTTATGTGATTTTTCTTAAAGTAACTTAATGCATTTTTTGAATACACTTTTGCCTGCACAAATGCAATTTTAAGTTTGTAAAAGATACCAATTAAATACATTTTTTACGAATGATTTTAGGAAGTGAATGCAAAAAGCCCAATTTCGATCTGTCTTGGTGCAAAAATTTCCCAGATTTTGGCGGTTTTAGAGCTTCATTGTCTCGACTATTAGTTAAAACTGTGTCTCATCCGAAGTACCCCACAAGATTGTTTATGTATAATTAAGAAAATAGAAACTTTAAAAATGCTTTTTTTTAAATTTCAGATTTTGATGATCTCTATGATGATGATGACCTGCAATAAAATGAAATAAAACAAGTTTTTTGTTGTTTAATAAATTTAATTATTACGGAAATGACCTTAATATTCTGTAATTGCTACTCAGTAAAATACTGTTTGTAGGTACCAAAAATTAATTTCTTTTTGTCATGATCACAGATCGAAACGTACTTTGTAAATTTTATTTCGTATTTGTTGTACTACCATTATAATGTATATTATAATAAAATAATAAAAAATACCCTAAAATGGCATCTTAATAGATATTATTTGTAACCTTCCACGTGTCCTACACAATATTGGTTAAAAAAAAACTATGTTTTTGTACAATATATATTCTTAAAATTAAATATGGACAATTTTAGTTCGATTGTGCACGAATAAAAAAAAGAATTAAACAATATAGAGACAAAATAGAAAAATTAATAAGTTTTAAAAGAAAATGAAATAAGGTTTTTTCACTATATAAAAATACATTTTTTTTTGTCTGTGAGTTTGTGTAAGTGTAAGAAGACAGATCATGTTGTGGTTACCTAGCAAAAATGTGTTATTAGTGTACGGGGGTTTTTTAGAACGATGATCACGAATCTAAAATCAAATTTTATCGGAAGCTCTTAGTTTTACAGATATAAGACCCCACTTGAACTTAACCTTAAAAATGGACGAACTTTCCTAAAATTTCTCCTTTTTGAAACTGGTAACAGCCAAATCAATTATTGAATGATAGAACACCTTTTATTTTAAAGGATAAGCTTATTTCGACGATTATTTACTCATTAGTTTTACTAAAAAAACACATTAAAATTTTATTTTTTATTTAAAAAAAAAATTAACTAAATTATCTAGGGGTTTTTAGACAGGTAAGTTGCTATAACTTGAAGGCCCCAAATAGGAAAATCCTTAAAAAAGCATTTAATACAAGTAAAAACATAGTTTTAATATTCTGTAAAAGAAGCATTATAATAAGGGTGCATAAAGACTCCTGCATTTATACTGTAGGGTGTTTTTATTTAGAAGTCAGATATTATTACCACTGTGGCAGGGGCGCACTTTCTTGAATTTTTTGATCAGGTATACGGTGTAAAAAGTATTATGCTCACGATTTTAATGGGCAATAGGAAAGCTTAAAGCAAGTCAAAAAGTTTACATGACATAGGTGTCAAAATTTGTTAGATTTTGGTGTAAACAATATGAAAGCCACAAACTTGGAAAGCAATTATTTCTGAAAACCTTCACAAGTGGAAACTTTGGTCTTAATCGCTTATCAGTAGATTCATTTGGTAATAAAATAAAACAAGCTTTAGAGTTTTTAATCTACAAATAAAAAAAATCCCCAGTTAAAAATAAAAAGAATTGGGAACAGCGCTAATCAGAAGAAGCCTTGTGCGTGAAGTAAAGTTAGTTGTTCATTGTGCTCACCGGTCGCGATATTTTTGTGTTTTTAAATCGGGAAAATGTGCCAATATGTTATAAATTTACGACAACCGTAGTGCAGGGGTACCAAAAAGTTTTGAAAACTTGATGTGTGCAACCGAAAAATCTAAATAAGAAAGTGCTAGTTTAAAACATAATAGGTTGTGTTCTTAAAATGGATATTTAACCTAATTTTGTGGTAAGTAGAATTATTGTTTAATTACAAATAAAAACGAAACAATGATTTATTGTTTTTACTTAAATATAATTTCAAATTAAATATCAAAATAAATTACAAAAAGTAATTTTTATTATTTATATGCAAATAAACATCTCTTTAAAAAAAGTGTAAAAATGTAAAACCACGCAAAAAACGTTCCACTCGCTGCGATGAAGCCGGCGCGGTATTGCCAAATTTTTTAAACTTTGAAAAGCCATATTTCAAAAACAATTAACCTTTGACTTATGTGTTCTTTTCACTATCGTCCATTGAAATCATGGGCAACATACTTTTGTTGTAACTAACTTTAAGAAGAAGGAATTTGGGAAGATTGTGCAGTTTTAACTTTAGATTCGTAATCAGTGCCCCAAAAAACCCCAGGTTTACAAAATTTCAGTAAAATCGGCAGTGGGTCCGATAAGTTAAAAATTACCGATATTTTTTATGGGATTTTCCCTCTAAAAAACCTGGATAAAGCCAAGTTTTGTAAGGAATTTACTTTTTTATGTTCTATGCACCAGTTTTCAAAAAATATCAATGGTGATTTGCTGTTAATTGTAGGTACCAAAAAAATTCTGTTAACTATGGGATTAACTAAAAATATTTCTGTCAAACATTCCATAATATTTTATTTAATAGTGATTTTTTTACCGTATATCCTACGATCTTAAATTAATAACACGATATTTTTCTTGTTGCACGAATTTTATATTTTTTAAGAAAATTATATAATTTTTAATAAAATCGTGACTTGAAAAAATTCTGTAATAACCCAAGCTCTAGGGCGATACAAGTGAAAATTTTGCCAAAAACTGTTTATATTTTTACAATTTAGTTCATTTTAATAACAATTATTTTGTATTGTATTTTTTTTTTCATAAATTTGATCAAATTTTATTGTCAAATCCCAAATTACGCAAAAAATACCTGCATTTTTCTTGAAATTAGAGGCATCCGAAATATTTGCATAATAAAATTGTGTAATATTTTTTTAACTGGTTATGATTTTAGAACCATAGATAATGTTGCGAAACTTAAAATTTAATCCAATTTACGAAAAAAATGCAAATTGAGTTTTTACTATTAAAACTAAAATTTTCTATGCAAACGAGGACGGATAAAAAATCCCAACGTTTTCTGGCAAATTTCAAAATGGATTTTTTTACTAAAGTATTCCCCTTGAAACCAATAACCTGGTATATATTTGGTGTGGATGGGACCCACTTTTTAGGTAAAAACAATTTAAAAATCCTAGCTACGCCCTTAATTTCAATCGTTAATATTCTTATTAACGATTGAAATATTATATTACTTACAACATTAAGTGACATTTTTGAATAAAAGGCAATTTTTATAGCCTTTAACTTGAACTAGCTTACACGTAATTTTAAGTTTTTTTTTAATTTATTATATATTTAAAAAAAGAGTCAAATTCCTTGCGCGGGATTCGATCTCAGGACTTCAAGCATTAACAATTTATTCATACTATAACATCAAAATAAGACAAATGTATATTGTGAAAAGAACCTCATTAAATTTTCCCCATCAAAAATTATTTCATATCCGACATACCAATTTATATATAAGAAAAAGTATTATAACAATAATATAAATTTTAAAACCTCCATTCAAATCATAACCGTAACAATGGAAAAAACTTTTTGATATGTACAAAAATAATTCCTATTTTTTCGTAAATCAAACGTAACTTGTAAACTCCAAAAATATGTACAACTTTATATACAATAAAGCAAATCGACAAAAAGATTTTTGAGACGAGACATTTTAAACTTTGGCCAATTTTGGCGAACAGATGTTTTGTTTGTACATATTTTTTTTTAGAAATATTTTTGCTTTAACTGCTTTTATCCTAGTTTAAAATGTCTTTTGCTCTTACAAACACTGCGATAACCGAAACGAATAATCCGATAAATAAAACTTGGTCCAATACTAAGATACTACGAGGTCCAAAATTGACAAGATTATTTAGCGTTTTGGAATTTCACTTTTTGTCTTGGGGAAATTTGGGTTAGGATTTTGACTATCATTTTTGATAAATAAAACCAAATAATTTAGTGAAAAACAACAATTTCTTATTACTTTTCAGATTTTTTCTTTTAAAAGGTAATTCTCATTTCTTTAAGAAGAGAAACAAAAGCCCATATTCTGCCTACATTAATTTAGGTTTTTTTAACATATTTTGTTAAAAAAAAAAAGTCATGTCCCGCAGAACTCATCTCGGGACCAGCATAAAACAAAATTGTTCTATAAAACGGGTTAATATCCAATATATCAAATGTTTGATTATATCCATTTTTTTAAACAGTTATATTCATAAATGCAAAGATTTAATGCTTATTAAATACTCAATAATGAAGAAAAAATCATTTCTGCACTTTGCAATTATTTTTTTAAAAATAAAGGAATAAACAAAAAAAATCTTTTCGTAACGAAATTTTTGTGACACGACTGACTCCATTAATGCCGGCAGAAGTGTTATTTATAGTTAAAACTCCTTGGGAATGTTTTAACCTACTCCAACGCCATCCATTTGGGATAAAATACAAAAAACGCCAAAAATTACTTAATATAAAATTTTTAAATCATTTTTGTATTAATAATATATCATAAAAAATTATTTGATATATATTCATTGATATTATCCTCTAAGTAAAAACACCAAACGTTAAAATGTCGAGTAAAAATAATTATGTAATTTTGCTGAAAATATTCTTTCTTACTTTATGGAGGTGTCAAATATGTTTCTATTTATTTAAAAAGACTAAAAATAGTTTTTTTTAAAATTCATTATATTTAAAAAAAGTAATATTCCTTGCGCGGGATTCGATCTCGGGACTTCAAGCATTAACCAACATTTCATTAGTATTATGACATCAAAATAAATCAACAAGCGCATGTGCCGAGTGGAAGTAATTACGTAATTTTTCTAAAAATAATTTTTAAACTTTAGATGGTACTAAATGTTTTTATTCATAAACCAAAAAAAGAAAACTCTTGACATGCTGCCAAATTTTGGCAGGAATTTTGATTTTTATCATGTTGGACAATTTATATTTTTTATCCAATTTAGAAACAATCAAATTACTTTTTTTTATTACAATTTTCCAACAAGCAAAGCTGTCGGTAATTGAATTAAAATAATTAAAAAATCTTTCAGTTATTTATAATTGGATTCAATTCAATTACCGAAAAAAGTAATTGTATTTGGATTTTAATTAATTAGAATAGTGTAATCGTAATTTTATTGGTAATTATGTTTTAAATCCGGTAATTCATATTTAAAAGTAATTCGATTACTTAAAAAATATTGATTTATTAAAAATTATTGAATTAATTAATAAATAATTAAATTACAAGGAACATGCATTTAAATAATGTTAGTTTTAATTGATAATTGAATTACTTTTAACAAACATCTGGTAATTGGTAATGTTTTCTACTACTTAAAAGAGTAATTGGTAATTGAATTGGTCTTTTTAAAAAGTAATAAAAAAACGTAAATTAGTTGGTTTCTTTCATTTTATCAAAAGATAGTTGTACGTTATTTATTAATTATTACTAGAAATATTGAGATGAAAATTCTTATTTACAACTATATTGTTACAGGTTTTTTATTTTTCAATCATCTTCACAGTGGTCAGGACGTCTAGTTCAATCAAGTCTGTCGATGGATATTTTTAAATGTCCTTAAAAATATTCCTTCAGGGTTAAAGATTGCGATTATTTTTTAAAAAATAACAAAATCGCAATTGAAAAAAAATCGTTTACCCTTTTCTCAGAATGTACAAATTAGACCAAGTCGTGTCTAGTTGAGAAGTGTGTTTCCTGCAAAAAATAATTAGAAGGATTCAAAAATAACGGAAGCTCATTGAGAATGCAAACTGAAAAAAGGGGTTTTGAGATTTTTCCTGGCAATAAAAATTGTTATTGTTTTAACAAAAAACGAAAAAAAAGCCATTTTTTTTTGATTAAATTTAAAAACCACAAAAAAAAAAATTTTCGATAAAAATTTACGACATTTCCGTTGGGTGGCTAAAAGAGTACGTCACACTAAATAATTTTTTTAGTGTACCAAATAATAATTTAAAAAAATTTTGGTGTATTCAAAGAATTTATTTCCGTTAAAATTTAACAAAGTTAATTTTTAACAATTAAAACAAATGCTAATTAACAAAATTGTTTGTTTCGTATTCTTGTATAGGTAAGGTTATTCATTTTAAAGTAAAGGGCTTTATTTTGAACTTCCTGTACATTTTTAAAAAAATAATATACCATTTTTGTATTTTTTCTGTAGAATTCAATAATCTAATTAGAAAAAAATTTGAAACAAAAAAAAAGAGTTACAGCACAGTGACGTATTTTTTTAAAAGAAATACCCTGTATTATATCAATTGATAGAGATTTTCCAAAATTCAGTGATATAGTGGTTGCTGGGTTTATTTCCTGCGGTTCTGCCAATTGTCTAAAAACCATGACCTATAAGGATAGTTTATCGAAAAACCTGGCTGCCACAGGTCACAAGTGCTTATTTTAAAGTCAAAAATTTTAAACATCGTTATTACTTTTTGGAGTAGTTTTATAATGAGGTTTTTGTCAGAAGAACGGCTTAAATTATAACTCTCTATTATAAATTGGAGAAAACGCCGAAACAAACGAAGTATTTGTTTTCCCAAAAAATACATAAAAACGTTTTAAAATGACGGCTAATTTGAAGAAGCAGAATCTTACATATTGAAAAAGAACCCAATGAGGAAAAAAACGGGGATCATTTCTTTTACCTCTTATCCCATGAAGTCAATTACTGACGCAGTTGAGACTTGAGGTATGGCCTGCAAGAAGAAGAGTAACCTATGCGCGGGTTTAAAAAACACTGAAATATTTTAAGTATCTTCCTATCCGTTCTTGTGGCATTTAACACGTAAACAAAAGGAACTTCGCTTTCAATTTGTTTCCCAAATTTTAATCCATGAACAAGATAACGATCCTACCCCTGTTTCAAACGATTCTTTAGACAGATGAAGCTACGTTCCCTACATCGGGAATGTTTAACCGACACAATACGCACAGCTGGGCAAAACAAAATCCCAGGAAATTTCAAGAGATTAAATACCAAGGGAGGTCTTCTTTCATGTCTGGTGTGGTGTGCTTAACAATAGAATTGTCGGGCCAATATTCTATGAGAATCTTAACTGGAGAAAGATATTCAATCTTCTTTATCGAAATAATTTGGCAACAAGACGGAGCGCCGCCCCATGCTGTTCGTCAAGTTGGGCAGTATCTCAATCGCCGATACAATCAGTGGATTGGACGTTATGGCACTATTGAATGGCCACCTAGTAGTCCAGATATTACAATTTGGGACACTTTTCTATGGGGTCACTTGAAGAACGCCGTATTTTTTTTCTTTGTGACAGCTCCCGAAGGATTTTTATATACATATATAATATATGCTGGACATATACATATCAAATAACTCTAATAAGAGTACCGTGAGTGCCGGGTTTTCCAATGTTTAACCCATCCTTTTTCCAGTTCCGTCAACGCTGTCCAAGCACTAAAACCTGTAAATATTGTATTTCACAGCACCTTTTAGACAACGGGGTAGTACCACCACGGACGTTATTTTAAATACTACTACCTAATACGTCTCCCGGCGGGGAATCGAAACCGGATCGCCGGCAAGGCGAGCCGAGACTCTGACTACTACGCCTACCAGAGAGAAAAAGAGAACATAATACACGGAAGAAATGGGAAAAAATTGAATCGTGTTAACCAAGAAAAGTACGGAAGTTCAATATATGCCCAGTTTACTTAAAAAAGAATATCCCTGGTACATAAAAAAAAAAGTTTAAATAATTTTCGTATAAATTTTTAGTCTGGCGCCCTTCTTATATACATACCTAAAAAAAACAACATAAAAGTTGATTTTAATGCTTTGTTTATAATAACCTTATAACTTTGACAATATTACTTAATTTTACATTTTTTGTCAAATTTATGAAATTATTATAAACAAAGGATTAAAATATTTAAAACTTTATGGTATTATCCTGTTAAGTATGTATATAAGAAGGGCTTCTAAACAAAAATTTATACAACAATTATAAGCATTCTTTTAATATACAATGTGGACGAAAGGTCGAAACAATTTTGTTAATTGACAATTAATTGTCTAACTTGTTGAAAAACTAACTTTAAGTTAAATTTTTCACGGGACTAAATTCTTTGAAGTGTTCTTAATACACCATATTTTTTTTTAAAATTTTCTTAATTAATATTTAATACCACAAAAAATATATATATATTTGGTGTGACGTACTTGGTTTTGACGCCGAGCGCGCAACCAGAAATGAAAAATTATAAATAATGGAAATAGAACTTGGGAGTCAGTAGTTTTTATCGGAAATTTT
>JAHBCN010012097.1:27483-44073 GCA_019359885.1 Listronotus oregonensis
AATTAGTTTGTTTGATGGCTACAGCATTACATATACATTTAATTTGTGTTTTACGTTTTGAAGTATTGTATATGGATTTTTAGTTATCCATATTGTTATACAAGCATAACCGACTTTTTAATAAATTGAATATTATATTGAAAAAAAAAAAAAATCTAAGTTCAAAATTTGATCATAAAAAGTAATTCCAATTTTGCAAAATGGTCCGTTTTCTAAAAACATAGTATTTGAATTTGTTTCACTAAACAATTTTTATAAAATATTTAAAATGCTCAAATTTTAAGAAAATTCCAAATATTTTGTAAAATTTGGATTTATGATAAATTTGATTAAATCAAAAACAAATGCAAATAAAGCATTTGCTTTTAAATTACTTTTTTTCTTGGGTGGGGGGCACCAAAAGCTTTTTTACAAATTTGAAAATATTTTTTTACCAACGTGTTCCTTTTAAAACAATAACATCTGGTGTTTTATTGATGTGGGTTCAATAATTAGATTAAAAAAAAAATCCTAGATACTGATAAAATTATAATATGAAGTTGGATAAACTCTACCTTAATAGTTAAAACTAAATAATATTGACCTTCTGTTTAATTATTTGTTAATGATAAACAATGTTTAAAACCCCTTATATGACATGACAAAAAAGTTGCTTTTTTTAAACATAAGCAGCTTCAGTAATCAAATATTGTGGTTAAATAAAATTAAAGATTATTATTTTTGTAGGCTGGAGTTCAGCATCACTGTTAATTGATTTAACGCAAACGAAAAAGCAGTACATCCGATTTTTTTAATGGTAAGTTTCATATGTTTACATTTGTCCCATTTCTTGGAGAGTGATATTCATTAACAATAGTTTGACCGACCTATGTAACTTTATATAGAGCATTTTCTAAGTAATCTGATAAACATCGTCTTCGTGGCTTCTCCCGAAATTTACGCAGAAAAGGAGAGAAACTTGACTCCTGGATGTTTTTTGGGTCGCTGAATTCAATTATGGCAGCGGCGAACACCTCCGAACACCTGGTGCACCGGAACCTGGACGTGAGCGTCATCCCCGAGAGTGTTTCTGACACGATCGCAAAAAACAAAACGAAAATCGTTGTGGGGAGAATTTTTTGGTGCGCTGATTTCAAATTACACATCGAAAATGAACCCCGAACACCTGGTGCACTGGAACCTGGACGTCATCTCCGAGAATAATTTTTTATGCTTACCAAACCCTCAGTGCTAAAGAATCTAAAAGAAACCGCCGCGCTAATCGGGGAAGTTTAGCAGAGGTCTGTTTTAGCTAGAGTATGACCACGGGATAGTTTCAGACTGATGTGCAGCAGACGCTGATCGTACGATTGTAAGGGCAGCTCTAAAAGAATCCAGGGACGTTATCAAAAAGGTAGTGACAGTTTGCCAAAGATACAGACGTTACCGTAATACTGACCGCACTACTGAAACATGTAAGGCCCAATAGAGCCGAAGAAGGATATTCTTATATTTCACTAGTTGCGAATAATATTTAGTTGCTCCGTGCAATAACAGGATGCGATACCGTTTTAGCAACGTTCTACCAGGGAAAAACTAAATTTTTCAAGACCTTCCAGAAATTCCCAGACCTTGAAGCTCATGCTGCGGAGTTCAAGGAAGCTGGTTTGTCAAGCAAATAAGTCTTTGAAAACGGGGTGCAGCTTATCCTGCAGTTCTGATGCACTAGAATGGTATAGTTGGAATAAGGTAGAATGGAAATAGTTGGAATATGGTCGCGGATGCTGACCAGCAAAAAGACCCCTTGATGTGAATTTCATTTCATTTTTTGCAAATGTGGCACCTGGAGAGGACGTCCACGTCCAGGTTCCGGTGCACCAGGTGTTCAGAAGGTCGTTTTCGATGTGAAATTTGGAATCAGCGCCCCAAAAATCCCCCTAAACGATTTTCGGTTTGTTTTTTGCGATCGTGTCTGGAAAACTCTCGGAGATGACCTCCACGTCCAGGTTCAGGTACACCAAATATTCGGGGGTGTTCGCCAGTGCCATATTTGAATTCAGCGACTCAAAAAACCCCCGGGGGCCAAGTTTCTCTCCTTTTCCGCGTGACATTCGGGAGAAACCATGGAGATGACGTTCATTAGCAAACCTAAGCTCCAGGTCGGCTGTGGGTCAATTTAAAGTTCATAATCGGGATCAGCGACCTCAAAAACCCCAAAGAACCTGGTTTGAGTCAATTCCCAGTTATATTAACGAAGTTATGTGATTTTTCTTAAAGTAACTTAATGCATTTTTTGAATACACTTTTGCCTGCACAAATGCAATTTTAAGTTTGTAAAAGATACCAATTAAATACATTTTTTACGAATGATTTTAGGAAGTGAATGCAAAAAGCCCAATTTCGATCTGTCTTGGTGCAAAAATTTCCCAGATTTTGGCGGTTTTAGAGCTTCATTGTCTCGACTATTAGTTAAAACTGTGTCTCATCCGAAGTACCCCACAAGATTGTTTATGTATAATTAAGAAAATAGAAACTTTAAAAATGCTTTTTTTTTAATTTCAGATTTTGATGATCTCTATGATGATGATGACCTGCAATAAAATGAAATAAAACAAGTTTTTTGTTGTTTAATAAATTTAATTATTACGGAAATGACCTTAATATTCTGTAATTGCTACTCAGTAAAATACTGTTTGTAGGTACCAAAAATTAATTTCTTTTTGTCATGATCACAGATCGAAACCGTACTTTGTAAATTTTATTTCCGTATTTGTTGTACTACCATTATAATGTATATTATAATAAAATAATAAAAAATACCCTAAAATGGCATCTTAATAGATATTATTTGTAACCTTCCACGTGTCCTACACAATATTGGTTAAAAAAAAACTATGTTTTTGTACAATATATATTCTTAAAATTAAATATGGACAATTTTAGTTCGATTGTGCACGAATAAAAAAAAAGAATTAAACAATATAGAGACAAAATAGAAAAATTAATAAGTTTTAAAAGAAAATGAAATAAGGTTTTTTCACTATATAAAAATACATTTTTTTTGTCTGTGAGTTTGTGTAAGTGTAAGAAGACAGATCATGTTGTGGTTACCTAGCAAAAATGTGTTATTAGTGTACGGGGGTTTTTTAGAACGATGATCACGAATCTAAAATCAAATTTTATCGGAAGCTTTTAGTTTTACAGATATAAGACCCCACTTAAACTTAACCTTAAAAATGGACGAACTTTCCTAAAATTTCTCCTTTTTGAAACTGGTAACAGCCAAATCAATTATTGAATGATAGAACACCTTTTATTTTAAAGGATAAGCTTATTTCGACGATTATTTACTCATTAGTTTTACTAAAAAAACACATTAAAATTTTATTTTTTATTTTTAAAAAAATTAACTAAATTATCTAGGGGTTTTTAGACAGGTAAGTTGCTATAACTTGAAGGCCCCAAATAGGAAAATCCTTAAAAAAGCATTTAATACAAGTAAAAACATAGTTTTAATATTCTGTAAAAGAAGCATTATAATAAGGGTGCATAAAGACTCCTGCATTTATACTGTAGGGTGTTTTTATTTAGAAGTCAGATATTATTACCACTGTGGCAGGGGCGCACTTTCTTGAATTTTTTGATCAGGTATACGGGGTGTAAAAAGTATTATGCTCACGATTTTAATGGGCGATAGGAAAGCTTAAAGCAAGTCAAAAAGTTTATATGACATAGGTGTCAAAATTTGTTAGATTTTGGTGTAAACAATATGAAAGCCACAAACTTGGAAAGCAATTATTTCTGAAAACCTTCACAAGTGGAAACTTTGGTCTTAATCGCTTATCAGTAGATTCATTTGGTAATAAAATAAAACAAGCTTTAGAGTTTTTAATCTACAAATAAAAAAAATCCCCAGTTAAAAAGTAAAGTTAGTTGTTCATTGTGCTCACCGGTCGCGATATTTTTGTGTTTTTAAATCGGGAAAATGTGCCAATATGTTATAAATTTACGACAACCGTAGTGCAGGGGTACCAAAAAGTTTTGAAAACTTGATGTGTGCAACCGAAAAATCTAAATAAGAAAGTGCTGGTTTAAAACATAATAGCTTGTGTTCTTAAAATGGATATTTAACCTAATTTTGTGGTAAGTACAATTATTGTTTAATTACAAATAAAAACGAAACAATGATTTATTGTTTTTTTTACTTAAATATAATTTCAAATTAAATATCAAAATAAATTACAAAAAGTAATTTTTATTATTTATATGCAAATAAACATCTCTTTAAAAAAAGTGTAAATATGTAAAACCACGCAAAAAACGTTCCACTCGCTGCGATGAAGCCGGCGCGGTATTGCCAAATTTTTTAAACTTTGAAAAGCCATATTTCAAAAACAATTAACCTTTGACTTATGTGTTCTTTTCACTATCGTCCATTGAAATCATGGGCAACATACTTTTGTTGTAACTAACTTTAAGAAGAAGGAATTTGGGAAGATTGTGCAGTTTTAACTTTAGATTCGTAATCAGTGCCCCAAAAACCTCAGATTTACAAAATTTCAGTAAAATCGGCAGTGGGTCCGATAAGTTAAAAATTACCGATATTTTTTATGGGATTTTCCCTCTAAAAAACCTGGATAAAGCCAAGTTTTGTAAGGAATTTACTTTTTTATGTTCTATGCACCAGTTTTCAAAAAATATCAATGGTGATTTGCTGTTAATTGTAGGTACCAAAAAAATTCTGTTAACTATGGGATTAACTAAAAATATTTCTGTCAAACATTCCATAATATTTTATTTAATAGTGATTTTTTTACCGTATATCCTACGATCTTAAATTAATAACACGAAATTTTTCTTGTTGCACGAATTTTATATTTTTTAAGAAAATTATATAATTTTTAAAAAAATCGTGTACTTGAAAAAAATTCTGGTAATAACCCAAGCTCTAGGGAGATAGCAAGTGAAAATTTTGCCAAAAACTGTTTATATTTTTACAATTTAGTTCATTTTAATAACAATTATTTTGTATTGTATTTTTTTTTCCATAAATTTGATCAAATTTTATTGTCAAATCCCAAATTACGCAAAAATACCTGCATTTTTCTTGAAATTAGAGGCATCCGAAATATTTGCATAATAAAATTGTTGTGTAAATTTTTTTTAACTGGTTATGATTTTAGAACCATAGATAATGTTGCGAAACTTAAAATTTAATCCAATTTACGAAAAAAAATGCAAATTGAGTTTTTACTATTAAAACGAAAATTTTCTATGCAAACGAGGACAGATAAAAAATCTCAAATTTTTCTGGCAAATTTCAAAATGGAATTTTTTTTGCTAAAGTGTTCCCCTTGACACCAATAACCTGGTATATATTTGGTGTGGATGGGACCCACTTTTTAGGTAAAAACAATTTAAAAATCCTAGCTACGCCCTTAATTTCAATCGTTAATATTCTTATTAACGATTGAAATATTATATTACAACATTAAGTGACATTTTTGAATAAAAGGCAATTTTTATAGCCTTTAACTTGAACTAGCTTACACGTAATTTTAAGTTTTTTTTTAATTTATTATATATTTAAAAAAAGAGTCAAATTCCTTGCGCGGGATTCGATCTCAGGACTTCAAGCATTAACAATTTATTCATACTATAACATCAAAATAAGACAAGTGCATATTGTGAAAAGAACCTTATTAAATTTTCCCCATCAAAAATTATTTCACATCCGACATACCAATTTATATATAAGAAAAAGTATTATAACAATAATATAAATTTTAAAACCTCCATTCAAATCATAACCGTAACAATGGAAAAAACTTTTTGATATGTACAAAAATAATTCCTATTTTTTCGTAAATCAAACGTAACTTGTAAACTCCAAAAATATGTACAACTTTATATACAATAAAGCAAATCGACAAAAAGATTTTTGAGACGAGACATTTTAAGCTTTGGCCAATTTTGACGAACAGATGTTTTGTTTGTACATATTTTTTTTTAGAAATATTTTTGCTTTAACTGCTTTTATCCTAGTTTAAAATGTCTTTTGTCTCTTACAAACACTGCGATAACCGAAACGGATAATCCGATAAATAAAAACTTGGTCCAATACTAAGATACTACGAGGTCCAAAATTCGACAAGATTATTTAAGCGTTTTGGAATTATCACTTTTTGTCTGTGCAGGGAATTGGATTAAGGATTCTGACTATCAATTTTGATAAAGCTAAAACCAACATAATTTTGTAGAAAACTTGTTAAATATTTACTATTCAGAAAAAATAATTTTTGAAAAAAAAGGTGTTTCTCAGTCTTTTACTTGAAGAGAAACATAAAGTTCATAAACGTAATTTAAAGTTTTTTTTTTAATGTATTATAATTTAAAAAAAAAGTAATGTCCCTTGCGGGACTCGATCTCGAAACTAGAAACATAAAACAACAATTGATTCTTACTATAAAGACACCAAACAAGTCAACAAGCGCACATATTAAGCTGAAATAATTGCATAATCTTTCTAAAAGTTTTTTTTTGTACTTTATGAGTATGGTGTCAAATATGCGGTTATTCCTTCATATATACTAAAAACAGCGTATTTCTGTTAATATTGGGCGTTATAACCTATAAATAGACAGAAAACTCTTGAGCTTTGGCAGAAATTTTCTGATTTTTATACTTGTTGGAAATTCTGTATATTTTGCCCCAATGCCAGAGTCAGTTTTTTTCTGTACAGGGTGTCTCAAATTCGAGCCTCATCATTGGGATCTCGGAAACTTAAAGGGATACGAGGTCGGTTAAATAGATAGACCGAGCGCTCGCGGCAGAAAAAAGAGACCGATTTTTTACAGGCTGCCTTTAATACGGGTGATATTTATAGCCACAAGCTATAGATAGATGCACCTATTAAGTTCCGCAACGTGTTACTTCATATATAAACATTAACTTTAATTAGCAAAAAAAAGAAGATTCTTAAATCAACTTTTTACAGTCTGCCAATTGTTGAAGCATAAGGCTAAATTGCCAAATCCACAAAAAAGTTGCAGGCAGACGGTTTTCTCCAGTACAAGAGTAAAGCATACTAATGCTAGTTCGTAAAAAAATCGTGTAACTAAAAACACTTTTTTACAGTCTGCCAAGCACAATTTAGACTAATGTGTGCATGAGATTGACGAATTTTCACAAGGCAGACTATTTCCCGATTTTTAAAAATTGATACATAAAAGCTGTTTAACAAATTTTTCACAGTATTTCAGAACAATTTTTTACAGTGTAAAAGTTTAAATATAAACTTAACAGTTTACAATATTGAATAAAACAAATGGCAGACTAATATGATGTATACAAATATAACTGCAAAAAAAGTAATGATTTTTTAACGATTTTTTACAGTCTGCCATTGTATCCCAACAATGTTTAGTTAGTAAATAAACAAACTATTGAAGGCAGACGATTTATGATGGTACATCTAGCGTTAATTGAAACTTTGAATATTATAGAATCGCGCGGTGGGCAGGTAACATAAGATTGATGGGGTCAGGTAAAGTTAGGTGCACTACGATGTTCTTTACATGCATCATGATGCACATAACCCTACCTGACCCCGGTCAATCTTTCATCACCTGACCATGGCGTCCTAATGCCACTTGACTCCGGTCAATCGGCTTTTTCTGTTTAATTAAAACTTACGCTAATAGTTTTAGAATAAAATACTAGTTTCTGAGTAATTCAATTCACGCACATTAGTAATTGGGATTCTGAAGTTATTTTGAGTAATTACAATTACTCACTATATATAATTGATAAAGGAAGTTATATATATATATATATATATATATATATATATATATATATATATATATATATATATATATATATATATATATATATATATATATATATATAATAATTGTATAATCCGACCTAGATCGCGTCAACTTAAGGCAGGTTTCTGCTGTCTGCTTTTACAAAATAGTTGTCCATGGTTAAAGTACTTGACAGAATTTGTAAAATATTGCAAATAAATCACACAAAAACAATGGATAATATAGGAAAATCTTATTAAAACAGTTTCGAAAGCTAATATATCACAAGTAGGCGCAAGTAGGCAAACAAGCAGGTGACGTCGTTATAAACTCGACCAATCAGGAGCGTTTATGTGACAAACGTTTAAAAAATACATTTTTATGTACGGATTTTTAAATAAATAACTATTAACTTACGTTAATAAATAACAATTTTTAAACTCTTAATTTATACTGATAACAGTAATTGACACTTTATTTTTAGCACTGTCAAATAGCCTATTTTAGCAGTAGAGCGTCTATCCTTGAGCGTCATCCCGAGCAACATGGCGGAGCAGGAAGAAAACATAGGTGCAAGTCAAGGGTAATAAACTTTTAACAAGGAGTGCTCGATCCCATTTAAGCCCATATACACCAAATTTAAATGTCAATTTTATTTGTGACGTAATCCGTTTGCCTGTTTGTTTTTTTTACAAATGATAAAAAGTCTTATTTTTTTTAAATTTTCCCTTTAATTCTAAAAGAAGTAAATATCAAAATAGTTTTAAAAGTTGAATATTTAACAAAAATTAATAAAATAAATCTACCTTCTGGGCAAAATGGGCAAACTGGTGACGTCCAAATAACCTATATCTGCGGACAAATAGTAAAAATCGGCACTCCTTGTTAAGTTTACCACCCTTGGGTGCAAGTTTTTTTTTTGTGTGGAGAAGGCGAAAAGTTAAATTTTTTTGGAAAAACGTTAAGATGTGTAAGGATTCTTCGCTATCTGGAAAAAAGCTGGGATTTATTACGCGGGCATAGAACTTCCAGAAGTTTGGGGCCGCATCGATAGGCTATCATACATAAACTAGACCGTGCTATGGTAATTTCAATTCTATAAAGGCGAATTACAATCGTCCGTGTGTTACAAAACTAATTTATTATAATACTGACACTTGTACCTTTACAAATCGTCTGCCATTCAATAGTTTATTTATTACCTAAGTTTTTTTTTAAAACAATGGCAAACTAAAAATTGTTAACCATTATAAATTTTTTTACAAGTTTAAGTGCGTCTGCCTACACTTTAAACTTCGTGAATTAATATGCTAATAATTTAATATAAAAGTATTTACTGTAAAATTTGGGTTATTTATTCATATATAATAGGCAGACTGTAAAAATTGTTCTGAAATACTGAAAAAATTTGTAATTAACTTTTATGCATCAATTTTTAAATATCGAGAAACAGTCTGCCTTGTGAAAATTCGTCAATCTTCAATTCGTCAAATTTGGTACGCTCTGACCAATCTAATAGTATCAGCTGGTTTAATGATGATATATAGGGGGATGAGGGAAACACTTAATTTTCTGTATGAGCTTAACCAACAACACAAAACAGGCCAACCCAAAAAAAACTAAAAAACCCTTTTAAAAAAAAGCATATAAGGCAGCAATAAAAGCTGCCAAAATTAAGTCAAACGATACCCTTGTAGCTAATTCTAAAAATCCAATTAAGACTATGTGGCAGATAATTAATAACTTTCGTGGAAAAAGTCAAACCCCAAAGAATGAAAGTACTGATGTAACCCCCTGAAGAATTTAATGATTATTTTTGTCAATGTTGCTAGTGGATTGTTAGGTGATATCCCGGAAAACTAACTTGGATCCGCTCTCCACTCTGCGCAGTAGTGGTTTGTTCTCCTCAGGAATGTGTTCTTTTGTTGAGGTTAGGGATACAATAGGTAGCCTTAAAAAAAAAGCACTGACTATCTCGGCTAAGTGTTAAATTAGTAAAAAAACAATTAAAGACATAATATATATACCCTGACCAAGTTAATTAATCTGTGTTTTAGGAGAATGTATTTCCCTCTCGGCTAAGCATGCCGTTGTTGTTCCCATTTTCAAAAAAGGAGATAGAAACAGGCCTTCAAATTACAGACCAATCTCCTTGCTTCCTATATTTTCAAAAATATTTGAAAAATGCATGGCGGAAATAGGGGGGCAGCTTTCTTTGAGAGAAATAAACTTTTCTCTGGCAGTCAGTTTGGTATTGCCATGACTTAACACAGTGTTTTGGCATTCTTAATCTTGTAAACCATATAATGGATGCCTTTGAAAACATGGGAAAATAATGCCACAGTTTTCTACGATCTAACCAAAGCATTCGACTGTGTCACTCATAGTCTGCTTCTCCGTAATAGAACTATATAACTTCACGCTGATAGTGTACAATTTTTAAAAAACTTATTTTGGGGGGCAGATCCCAAGTCGTCAGGGTGGGGGTGTGTCGTCTGAGAGGGAGATTGGTGTGGGGGTTCCGCAGGGATCGATAATGGGGCCATTACTCTTTTTAATATTTATTAATGATCTACCCTCAGTTGAGCCATCCGCTGCGTTTACTCTCTTTGCGGATGATACGTCTCTTTCCAGGAGTGGGGGGACACTTGCGGAGAGTGTTGAGGTGGCTGTGGCACGGTCTAGTGTTGAGGAGTGGTTCGGGGCGAACGGGCTGCTACTTAATAAGCACAAGACCCATACTATGGTTTTTTTAATGCGCGATCTTTCGGGTCAGCCGCAGTGTCTGGAGCATGTACGCTTTCTGGGGGGACAAATTGACAACAAATTAAAGTTTGATGCTCATGTAGATTACGTGGTGGACGACTAGCAAAGGGTGCCTTTGCACTACGAGGATGAGTTGCTCCGTATCGGCTGACGTGCTTAGGACTGCGTATTATGCTCTGGTACACTCGGTGCTTTCATACGCGGTGATTGTGGTGGGGTCATTCCTGTCAGGCAGGCCGAGTTTTTGGCCTTCCCGAGAAGGGCAGTAAGGACGATGGCGGGCTTATCCTATCGGGAGGACTGCAGAAGTGCCTTTAAATCTCTCAAAATTTTAACGTTTCCATGTGTGTATATGCTTGAAAAAAACTGCTGTATGCAAAAAGGGAAAAATGTAGATAAGAAAGTCTCATAGTGAGCTGCCGAGGGACAACACGGCAATAAAGAATGCTTGGGAGTGGTGTATCGTAGGCTTAAAAAAAATCCAAATGGTCCAGAATTTTTTGTATAAAAGGGTATATAAAAAAATTCCTCAAAAAATCAAATCTTTACCACTTGCACAATTTAAACAAAAGATTAAGAGTTTCCTTGTGGGACAGGCTTTTTTTTCTGTAAAGAATTTTTAGACTGTAATTTTTAATTTTTAAAGCTTATTTTTAAGTATTTTTTAAAGTTTCAATGCTTTGAGTTTTTTTTTTTTAAATTTTTTTTTTTTTTTTTAAAGAGGTTTTTTTTAATTATACTTTTTTAATCCGTATTTTATTTTTATTTAGTGTAAGTTCTTTTGCCTTATGTTTCAATGTATACATGCATATATATATTTTTCTTATACCTATATTTTTTTCTTGACATGTGTAAACTTTTGTCAAACATGAAATAAACTATCTATCTATCTATCTATCTATCTATCTATCTAATGCACACATTAGTCTAAATTGTGTTTGGGCGGACTGAAAAAAATTTAGTTACACGATTTTTTTGGAACTAGCATGAGTATGCTTTACTCTTGTACTCGAAAAAACCGTCTGCTTGCAATTTTTTTGTGGATTTGGCAATCTAGCCTTATGCTTCAACAATTGGCAGACTGTAAAAGTTGTTTTAAAAGAATCTTTCTTGTAATTAAATTTAATGTTTATTTTGAAGTAACGTTGGGAACTTAATAGGTCTCATCTATAACTTTCGTATAAATGCCCCCGTAAAAAGGCAGCCTGTAAAAATCGGTCTTTTTTTTCTGCGCGGCGCTCGGTCTGAGAGGCAAAGGGAATTTAAGCTGATCGGTCACCTTAAAATTTTAAAAAAATTCAAATACTTCCAAGGGAATTTTAAAAAAAAAAATGAATATTCTAATTTCTTTTTTTTTTTTTTTATGACTTTCAAAATGGATATAATAAAAAAAATTTTTCTTCTCTTTCTTTTTTGCCCAAAAAAAAGTTTTATTATTACACCCGACTTTTTATTATTGAGCTGCCATAATCAACTTTGATTTTTTAAATACAGTCCTTGATTTTTATTACGGATTTTAAGAGATTTATCACATATATTCGGAAAAATCATTTTAATGTATTCCTACCAACAATATTTTGCTAAAAAAAACTGCCATAATCAGGATAGGCAATGGTATGACAAATCTGTTGAAACCTCCCTTTCATCACGATTACAGTTTGTTGCGTTTGGGGGAAAAAAAACCAAGTCTGAAATCAATAAGTTATTTCTGGGGCCTTCCTAGGCCCGGTGTTGTTTCTTATTTTATAAATGACTTTCCAAAGTTTTTTTGGATTTACTTAACCCTTTCGTACGGTTGACCGATATATATGACATAGTGAAATTTGGCGCACAGACGGATGACCGATATATGACAATATAATAAACATGTTCTGGGAAAATACTGCGAGATATATCAGCGTGAAATTTTTTTTAAGCCATGGGCGGCTGGCCCCTATATCGTGACCTAACAATGTCGACACAGGGGTACATATATCGGACAGGGGGATATATACGCACCGGCGAGATGTCCGATATTTTTGATGTCGTCCGATTATCAAGCAGGTCCGTCCGGGAAAAAAGCAAAGCCAAGTATGGATGAAAAAAAAAGTGTGGCTTGAGTCAGAGGAAGCACGTAATATTAAAATTGGACAAAGTTGTCTGAGAGCCCAGGAGGAGCCATTTTCAGATAGTGGTATGAATATATACCAATGACGATGAGGGGTGACGTGGATGTGGTGGAAAACTTGAATAGCGACTTATGTGAAGATTCTGAAGAGGAAGAGCAAGAAACCAAGAAATACGAAAAAGATCGATGTCAGAAGAAAAAATTATAGCGATTTACGTTTCAATGGGCAAGAAATGAGTTTGTGCCAAAGTTAATGAATTTGATAATAAAGGAAGTGGGGTAACAATGATTTTCTGTCAGACACCCAAAAAATAGATTTTTTTTTTTAAATCTTTTTTTCTGAAGAAATTGCTCATGTAATAATTTTAGAGACCAACCGCTACGCTGAGCAAAACATGATAAATAATTGGAAAAAAATTGAAATAAAAGATTTTTACTTTTCCTTTTTTTCCCCAAACCCTGTGATGTCTAAAACAAAAAAATTGAAATAAAGGAACGGTCAACAAATCCTTTGTTATATAGTCCTATTTTTAGTAGAAAAATGTCAAAGATAGATACTTGAAATTCTTAAAAATTTACATTTTGCCGACAATGAAAAAGCCAACTGGGAATCGTTTGTTTAAGGTTCAACATGTTTTAGAACAAATAAGTCAAAAAAATTTAAATCACAAATTTACCCTTTTTCAAACCGGATTGATGAGAGTATGATATTATTTAAAGGAAGGCTTATTTTCAAGCAATACATAAGAACCAAGGTCCCCGTTTTGGCATAAAACTTTTTTCCATGTGACTGGAGACCGGTTTTGTACTGGATTTTATTGTTTATTTTTCGGTAAAGATACAAAACTTTGCAGCAAAAAAATTTGGGGTTTGGGCCCTTCCGGAAATATTGTTGCCCAGCTCATAAAACCTTATCTAGGAAAAGGGCATTCGTTATTTCCCGATAACTTTTATAGTATTTCAATATTATCTAATTTTCTGTATGAACAAAAACTAACTCT
This sequence comes from Listronotus oregonensis, assembly GCA_019359885.1. Lineage (NCBI taxonomy): Eukaryota > Metazoa > Arthropoda > Insecta > Coleoptera > Curculionidae > Listronotus > Listronotus oregonensis. The sequence goes on from JAHBCN010012097.1 coordinate 41,148, forward strand.
TGTGGTACAGTTAGATCAACAAGGCTTTACATGCCTCAATTGGAAGAAAAGTCAAAAGGGGAGAAATGGACGGGAGAACTTCTGATACTTGTTTGGTTGTAAAATGGAAAGATCAAGAGATGTAATGATGATTACCACAATGCATGAAAACCAATTTGTTACACTTGACAAAATTGACATCAGTACTATGGAACGTAAAAAAAAAACCAAAATGCTTGTCGAGTACAATAAACATATGGGATCTTAGATCGCTGTGATTTTTAATAAAGCATTGATTGTATGCGAAAAACAATCAAATGGTATGTTATTTTTCATACAGTCGATATCTGTGTACTAAATTTCATGCTATGTCCCCGAAACAAACTACAAAAACCCCGCTTGCCAAAATCAACTAAATCTTATACATAAAATTTTTTAAAGGTAAGTTTTTTTGAAAATTATTTCCGTTTTTTTTTCTAGAACTACTTGTTGCAGATATCAGAAAACAGTAAGAAAACCTACAACTATGTCTGCTGCAAATCCTGGAGATTGGTAGAACCCCATTTTCTGTGTTAGTTCCAGCCACTGAAAAGTCAAAGTTAGCATCCAGAAGATGTACTGTATGCGCACAAAAAAGAAGGTAAAAAAAGAGAAAAGGTTTTCCCCGATATATGTGGGGGACTGTGACGTAGGTCTATGTGTGGGAGTTTCAAATTTTTCATACACAGAATTTTTAAAAAACTAAACAAATCTGCTTATATTTTTATGTTATTTACTTATTTCTTTCTTATAAATGTATTTAGAATGTAATTTTAAATTTTTTGAGTTAAAATACATAAAGATTTAAAGAACTGTTGTCAATTATTTTTAGATATATATGCCACTATCCATTTTTGATTTGTCAAAAACCCCGTCCACACGGCACTGCAAATTAAATGGTGCCGTCCTAAAAAAGGGGTTAAGAGATCTTATTTGCTATACCCCACCACTTGGTTGTAAACCCACTAAATCCAGGGCTTGTGGAAATACAAGCAAATTCAGCAATGGTTTTTGAAAACAAACGTGTCTTAACGTAAAAAAATCTCAACAAAAAACTTTGACACCAGTAAGAATGTTTTTTTTTTCTTGGAGTTTTGAGCCGGTTTGATTTGGGAGGCGCGGGACCATTTTGAAAAACAAATTGTCAAGAGCACTGTTTTTAAAAGGAGGTGGGTAGGTTTAAAGTGGGGGGATAACATTCTTCCAACCCGACCGACGGGCCTCCAGAACAGTTTTAAGAGCGATATTGTAAAAACAATACCGTCCTAATACGGCGAGAAAGTCGTTTTTTTTTACTTCCGTTTAGGCGTTTGCGTTTCGGGGAGTTTGCCATTAGTCGGCAGCCTTCCCAGGTAACGACAGATTGCCGGCATCGATTTGTAAAAGGGCCCGTTGTCCAGCCACCACTTGTGAGGCCCTTTGACCAGCCAAAACCGGGGGGCTGACCAGCCCCCGTTTGAGATTTTTTAAAAAGGGGACTTTTCGCCGTGTCCGGATATCAATTTCTCTGTGTTTACCATACAAGTTTGACAAGGTTTTCTTATGCTCGATTGGGGGGGACATTCATCCCATCCAAAAGTTTTTTTGCGAGAAATGCGCTAATTAAATATTGGCTGGGGGGATTGTTTCCCATGTTTATATATCTTAGTCCTGTTTCAAAAAAACATTACCGTATCAAAGCAACCCGCAGGTCCACAATTAACATAACAATCAGGGTTTAACCAAACTTTCACAAAATTAAAAATCCAGGGGGGGCACCAATTCTTCTGTTAATACTTTTTTACTTTCCCCACATTAGGAGTTTAAATGACAAAAACCGGTTTCAGAAAGGGGATTATATTTGAATGGTTAACAAAACGATTTTACAGGTTTCCTACTAAAAACCCTTTAATAAACTGAATAAGGTTCTGTTTATTCTAAACCTTGATTAACTTTTTTGAACCCGGGAAAGCTTTTTAAAAAAACAAAAAAAAAAACCTTTTTTTTTTTTTCTGTTAAAAAAACCGGGGTTTTTTTTGATTCATATTTTTTTTTTTAAAGAAGATACCAGGGGCTCCACTAAAGTTCTTAAAAATAATCTTTTAGTTTATTAAATTTTTAAAGATTTTTTATAAAACTTGGAATTTGATGTAAAAGTTTTTTCTTTTTTTTTTTAGTAAATTTTTTAAAAATCAAAAATTTTGTAGATTGTTTTATCTTAAATTTTTTTAAATGTTAATTTCATTTCTTTAAAAATGTAAAGACGGGAAAAACATTAGTAGGGAATTACCAATGCAAAGAACAAATTTTCTTCCCTCTCTAACACATTTTTGGAAATTGCTATTAAAAGAATTTTTCGAAAAAATCGATACAAGCTTGGGTTTTTGGGGTCTTAAAAGGTTCAAAATCTATAATAAAAATTTAGGAACGTATTTAAAAAAACGTAGTTAATGATGGAGCTCAAAAAAGCTGTTAAAAAATAAAACACTATTTATAGAACAGAAAAAGAGCAATGGGAAAGTAAATTAATTTTTTTACAAAATTCCCAAAAACATAAAAAAAAAAATAAAATCGGGAATATTCGTTTTTTTTTTAAAATTTTTTGGGGATTTGAAATTTTTAAACTTTTTAAAGGGTTTTATCAGCATCATATTGAACTTTTCCTGTTTTAACCCCCTTTTCCTTCAGTTTCTCTCTTTTAAACTGAAATTGAACTCAAATTTTTAAGAATCAAGTAAAAAAAAGTAAAAATTTGTTGGTTTTTTCATTTTACAAAAGATAGGGTTATTTAAATTATTACTAAAAATTTTAGATGAAAATTTTTATTTACAACTATATTTTACAGGTTTTTTTTTTTTCAATTTTTCTTCACATGGTCAGGACGCAGTTCAATCAAGCCTTGATGGATATTTTTAAAAGTCCTTAAAAA
>JAHBCN010012098.1:0-27429 GCA_019359885.1 Listronotus oregonensis
GCCCAAACTATATGCAATGATAGCTACGGATTTTCCCATTCCGATGAACTTTGAATGATTAAAAAATGTACATTATTGCCCAAGTAATGGAACAATTCGTCCGCCCGCTTATAAGTGAATCCATGAAGATAGCGGCATTCTAGCAGTAGAGCGGCAGCTGAAATGAGGGGAGTTTTGGGTCCCGTTATCTCGAAAAATATCAATTTTTCGAATAAAATTAAAAAGACCATTTTTGTAGATTACAAGGCGATCTTCATTTTTTGTCCTAACAAAAATTCTCCAATTTGCATATTTTGGCAGATATTAGCGGGAAACCCATTTTTCGGGCCTTGATGGGCCATTTTTAGCTCTTTCCCACCTGTTAATGTTAATAAACTTTTTTTCGCTTAAAAGCATTCCCAAAGACCTAAGAATTGCGCCACAAGGGAAAACTGTATATATTTATTTACAGCTTTGTCCCTTCATTTACTAGACTAGTACTTGGGCAGCGTTTAAAGAACCAAGGGATAAAATGAGTTAAATATCTAAGAAGCCGGAACCCACAATACTTAGGATTCATTTAGGCCTTCATAGGCTGTCATAGAGATTAAAAAATCGGTAAAATATATTATTTTTTTCTTTACCATTTAATTGCATATTAATAAAACATATTTTTTAAATATGTTAGAAATTTACCAACAAACATAACTTAAAATACACTCTGTATGATAAAACAATGTTTTGGTTTTTAAACTCATAATATATTTTCGCCACACGAAAAGCATTTAAAGTTGACTAAAGCTCAAAATGTAAATATCATTTATTTTAGCAAACAAAATTAAATATTCCTCTTTCCTCCAATAAAAAACCTTTTTGCCTAATAGCATAAAAATTAATAAGACCTTGGATTTTCAACTTTTTTATTGTCGAAGATGAAAAGGCATCAGATTTAAAAATGTCATTAAATTTAATTGGGATAGCGTCTGATTTAATATTTTTATTTTTATTTTTGTAAATAGAATATTTAATAATTTGTTACAGTCGATAGATTTATTAGTAAAAAAACAAATAATTTGCGAAATTTGAGATTTGACCATAAAATTTAATTAAAAAAGGAACAAATAAAGGATTTGCTTTTGAAACTTGCCTAAAGTGCAGTTTTAAAATTTTCGTTTTTAAAAGTTCAACAAGAATTCCTTTCTTGAGCTTTGTCCTTCTTACGGCCTAGTGACAATCTCGTTGTTAAAGTTAACCAAGAATTTGACAATGGGTTAAATTACCAAAAGGGAAAAATTAAAAACTATTGGCAACAGAGCATAAATTTAAAATTTTGCGTTTAAAAGCAATTAAACATCTAAAAATATATAAAAAATAATTACTTTACACAGAATATAAAAAAAAAATGGTTTTGGCACTGAAACAAAGTAATTTTATGTTTTTTTTCCAAAATTAGCAGTAGAATAGATAGCTAAAGTGACCAATACTGCAGAACTTCTTTAAATTTGGTTTTAAACAGTTTTTTTAACATAATTCATGCTTATTATATTTTATTGTACGTTTTATAATTTACAGCATGCTCATGCCCCCGATAACAGATGGTTGTCCGTTTTATTAAACAGTTGAACTGTCTTTAGACTCGTCTTTGGAGAGTTAGTAAATAGTAGTCGCTCCATAGGCCTATAGGAAAGGCCGAAATATGTTACTAATGTTCCCTTAGGTGATACGAATGACAATTTACAGATCAGTGTAGAAATTATCAAATAGCTAAAGGTGTGCAAATAATTCGAACTTACAAATTACTAGAACCGAATTAAATATTATTAATAATTTGTATTTTTTAATTATTTAAAAGTTATGAATAATTTAAAAAATTATTTGGAAATTTTCCAATTATTTGCTAATTTCCTAATAATTGCGAATTATTAAACGTTTTGAATTCAGGGTTTGTGACGTTGGACATTCAAACTATCACATTTCAGATTAATATACCTTATTATTAGAAACACTTAATAATATATACATGAAGAAAAAAAATTGGTATTTAAGATTCAAGGTTAATAAAAATAAATTTCACTGCAAGTTGTTGTTCAAAAATAATAAATAAAAGTCAGTTGGTAATGATGTTCATTTATCAGTAACAATATCTTCAGCAGTTGAAAACAGTATCTCACTCTCGGCAGAATTTCATTACTCAAACTATCTAATTTTGTTTCGCAAGTTAACTGCTGGTTTTTTCATAAAACTTTAAAATCCTAAGTATCTATTTCTCGCTAGCTACAATATAATATTGGAAAATTAGTACTTAATAACACTACTTTTCTAAAAGAAACTTTTTCCACCCAAAGATAAAATCTAGTGATCTTGATTTCATTTCTTTTCGAATATCGAATCAAATAATATTATTTAATTCGATTAGATTCTAACGCTATTCGCACATTCCTAAATAGCACAATAATTTGGAGGAGAAGATTTTCATGCAGAACAGTGTACTTTAATCTCATTTAACTAGAACCAAATTTGTATGTTATGAAAACTAGTCTACTCTTTATCTAACTACTCTTTATCTTTTTTTAACGTGACCTTAAGGAAATTTGACTTTTAAAACTAAAACATTAACGCCGTGTTATGGCAGCTGCAAATTGAATTTTTATCGTTAAAAGTACAGAGGAAAAGTTCACGTTTTTCTCGGAATACGAAATTCTAAGAATTATTTTTCTTTTAAACAAGTTTAATCAATTTTTCCAAGAATTTTATAGTTAAAACGGTCTTCCTACGAAACTTATAGTTTTTCCATTAGAATGGCAGTTTTTTTTACCTAATGAAAGAAAATACGTTTGAAAAGATTTTTGAAAACGACTGATCTAAACGCAACTCGACTCGAATTAATCTGACATTATTAATATTATTATATTATAGTCCTGGAGTAGAAGTGGTGAAAAAAAGTTATTTGGACGTTTCATTTATTTATCTATTAGAGACATATTTACTAATAACAAAGTAATAGGTCGGATCGCACAAAATACATAACAAAAAAAAATTGAAAAATTCAAGTTATTAACAGCCAGCTACCTTTGAAACAGAGCATTGTCTATAACTAAAAAGGCATAAAAGGTTTGTTCATACACATTAGTAACATCTCAGTCCCGATCCAAGAGAAAAAAATATTCTTAGTTTATTTTAAAATCAAAAAAATCAACATGTTGAGACATGTCAGGCACAGGCCCGTCAATCTTGTTTCAGAATCCGTTCCGTCCTGAAGTATATTCGTAGCCGACGACATTTTTCAGTTTTGACTGAGCGTCGAACCGTTAAATTTGCTCTGGAAAGGTACAACGATTTTACCCGGGAAACGAAGCAGTTTTTGCAGAATTTCTTTTTACCTGTAGCTAATTTTCTCAGGTTTTCGAATCAGACCGCCTCATCTGATTAGGCAGGTAGAAAGGGTACGAAAATAGTAATTATGTGAGCCGACCAAGCAGTTGGAGATAATATACCCCATCCCAGTTATACATACTTCAAAAATAGTTATTTACATTACAAGATGCGAAAGTTTACTTTTTGGTGTGAGGTGACACACCGAACACTTGAAAGGCCTTTCGCATCGTGTAATGTATTATATTTTTTCTGCTACTGTTCTATGTATCGCATAATTTAATAATCATTAACATCATGTTTTAATAGAAATATCAGAGATTTTGAAATTTTACCTGTTAAAAATTAATCCATAGCAACACATTTATTGTTGACATTGTCTATCATCAGCACTTGTCAGATTTTGAATTATTGTTAATTTAGTATAAATCCATTCCCATTTTAAAATGTTAAATGAATATGAAAATGGCATCCAAAAGGCAGCTGACCTTGCGTGTGCCTCACTTCTGCCAGACAAATCTAAAGAGAGGTACCATCAAACATATAAATCGTTTTCTGAATGGCTTGCTACAAAAAATGTGGGGCGGATTGACGAGAATGTGATGTTGGCGTATTTTCAAGAAAAATCCGAGTCTTTATCACCACCAACCCTCTGGTCTGTATATTCCATGCTCAAGTTAACAATTTCCGTAAACAAAAATCAAGATATTTCGGAGTTCAAGAAACTAGTTGCTTTTATTAAAAGGAAAAACGATAGTTATGAGACAAAAAAGTCAAAAATTTTTAAAAAGAAGAAATCATAAAGTTTTTACTTAACGCGCCTGATCAAAGTTACTTAGCAATGAAAGTAATAGCCATTATGGGAGTGGCTGGGGCATGCCGGACAGACGAAATATACAGAATGAAGCTAAGTGATGTAGAAATAAGAAATGACGTGGCTATAGTAAAAATAGTGGAGTCTAAAAATAAAGTTAAAAGAAACTTTGTAGTAACCAACGATGAAGGCTCAGTTCCTTATGTCAGATTTCTACAGGAATATATTAAGCTGAGACCAAGGAATGCTCTAGATGAGCGTTTATTGTATCGTTATGAAAGAGGTAAATGTGTTAATCAAGTAATTGGAAAGTACACTATTTCAAATGTACCTAAAGAAATTGCGAAGTTTTTGAAGCTTGAAGGCATCAGTAGATACACTGGCCATTCTTTTAGAAGAACGTCAACTACGTTCCTTGCCAATGCTTCGGATGTCGATATTTTGGACTTAAGAAGGCATGGAGGTTCGAAGTCTTCTTCTGTTGCGGAGGGATATATTGCTGAATCCTATAGTAATAAGGTGAAAATTTCAAAGAAGATTTTACACGAAATTCCTACCAATATTTCCTCTAATGAAGTAACAGTGAAAAATATGAATATTAACGTAGTTAAAGGTGATAACGATACCCCAACAACAAATTTAAAAACTGTTAATTCAATTATTATTCCTCCAGTTTCTTTTGCTAATTGCTCAAATTGCACAATTACTTTTAATGTTAATACCTAACCTAGTTTTTTAAAATATTTTGTCATAAATTAGTTACTTTTTATAAATAAATCCTAATATTTCCCACAAGCATATTTTCTTTTTTTTACTCTTACTTTTTTGTCCAGGCGCTGAAAATATTACTTCCGTAGCTAGCAACGCTTAGCAACCAGGTAACACGAAGGTTCTCTTTCGTTATCATTCGCGTTGCTAGGACCACAAAGTTTTCTTATTTATACAGTAGTAGAAAAATAGTATTAACGTGAGATAGAAAGTTTTTAGAATTTTCAAAGCAATTACGAAAAGTACAAATTTTCCAAATTAAATATATGAAATCTAGTGAAAAAATTTCAAATCTATGAAGAATTTTTCGGAAAACTCGATTTTTTATGTTTTTAACCATAAAAACATTGGAGATAGTCGTGAATCCTAAAAAAAATTTGCATATTTTTTTGATATCCATATGAGTTTTAGGCGAAATCCTAGCCCAGGAGGTGTATCGTTTTGTTTGCTGTATACAGGGTGTCCCAGAAGTAATGGGACACAGAGCAACAGCAGATTCCTTAGGTCGAAATAATGCAATTAACGTAAACTTGCCTTATCCCAAAATTGATAATAACTAAGAGACAGGGTGTCAAACTTTTAACTTTGTTTCCGTTTTTTGTAATAATTTCTTAACTAAATGACATAGCGGTACAAAATTGGGAATTTGGGGGTTTTTAAAGCGAGAAATTCAAATTCGTCCATACTTTTGATGTTGCTGGTAGAGGGCGCCAGGTACGGCCTATCCCACTTGTTTTATATGGCATAACTTTTTTTAAGCTTAGTATATTGACCTGTTTGTTAAAAAAGAAGTTACTATAATTCCCTCTGCGTCAAAAATGTATACTTATTTAGGTCTCTAGGAGCAACTGTTTTCGAAATAAATGAATTTTAAAGGACCCCGCAATTTTCCTATGGAAAATGGTTTTCAGCCAATTGTTTTCACACTTTGCAAAGTAATCCACGGGCACAAAACCCAAAACCCCTCTAAACCCCCCAAAATCAGCCTTAAAGGTCACTAGGGATTTGGAGAATTTTGAGGTGATTTTGGAGGGGTTAGAGGGATTTCTGGTTTTTGTGCCTGTGGAGATTTTTGATCAGCGTGTTGAAAACTATTACTTTGCAAAGTTTGAAAAAAATTTCAAGCCTTTACACCTATTTCCCCCCTTAAAACACTGATTTTTTTTGAGTTTTGTATTATACGTATGTTCGACTGTCGGCGAACGCAGTGTCGACGACGGGTCTGACTTTTTTTGTGCATGTAATTACAACAATGCGCTATTTCAATGGTAGCTAGCTATTAATAACTTAAATTTTCCATTTCTTTTTTGACCTCTTATTATGATATTAGTAAACATGTCCTTAACGGGATATAATAAAATGCACTAGCCAGCAATAATTATTTTTTTCACCCTTTCTGCTTCCGAACTACACGTGTAAAATTATATTCGACCTTAAAAAACCTTACTCCAATTACTTTGACACTATTAGTGCCATATTAGAAGATTTCTAGGAAAACTCCCTTTTGTTTAACACACGGAAAAATTGTTAAGAAAACAGCGAAAAGGTGTTTCTTTGTTATCGGAGTTCTGGAAAACTCGTTTTTTAAATTATATAGCAAATGCTCATTATTTTGTCTGACTTAAGTTTCGCAGAAGGAATGAAATTTTCTTCGAGTCATTTGACCCAAGATCTTTTAGATCTCGTAGTGGTGAAAAAAACTCATTTATATTGTGGCAAATTAGACCGACCCTTATCCGTTTTTGGCTGTAAGAGGTGACAGGCATGATTAACTCTTTAGAAACATTTATATAACAAAAATCGAAATATGCTTCCTCTTGGTAAGGCCCGGAACAAGGTGTCCGAAAAAATGTGGGAAATCTCCCGGAAGTGAAGTAAGTACGTAAAAAGAATACTACAAACTTGCAGATCGCCTGTAACACAGACTAGTGAACATTTACATTTAACAACAATTAAAATATTTTAAAAATGTATCAGCTTAATTGTTAAGAAACATTAATATGAATTTTTCAAAAACTAAATGATATCCTGTTACCATACATTGTAAAACTCAGCTGTTGTTGATGTTACCAACTTCTAAATAATGCATTTAGTTACCTGAGGAAGAAAATAAATATTTTCGAAAGCTCGTTAAACTAAGAAGTGTTTCACTTTAATTAGCCCTCTCCTGGACCGATACCCAAGAAATTTAGTACCTTTGTTGTTTAACTGGTCGGCCAAGACTTCCCTCCTCCTTATTTTTTATACATATATATATATATATATATATATATATATATATATATATATATATATATATATATATATATATATATATATATATATTATATATATATTATATATATCATATTTAATATATAAATTTTATTTAAAATATATTGGCTTAATACACCGTGCCTGCTTCATCATATCGAGTCAAACGTCGAATGTTTATTGCAAGGTTTTACATATTTACACTTTTTTTAAGGAATTTTTTTTTATATAAAAATTACTTCTTGCAGTTTATTTTCATATTTAATTTGAAAATAAATATAAGTAAAAAGCAATAAGTTATTGTTTGGCCTATTTTCTAATTTTTTTTGGCCTGCATGCAGCTTGGCAGTTCTTCCTCCCTGGTAAAAATTATGTTTTTACTTTATTTTGGGGTTTTTATTCGTAATTAAAAATAAAATTCTTTTCTCTTGTTCTACAGTTATTTACCTCTTTTTCGGTTGCACACATCCCGTCTCTAAAACTCTTTGGTAGCGTTGTGGAAATCGTAAATTTGAGCTGCTAGATTAGCATTTTTGTTTGATTCGCCGTAAATTAAAAACATTTCGGCATTTTTTCGATTGCGCAATGCACAATGTCCTTATATTAAGCACTACCTTTTTGAAAAAGTAAAAAAATGTGCTGTTTTGTGCTGTTCTTGTGCAATTCTGTGCCGTTAACAAAAACTTTTTTCTGCATTTTTTTCTGAGATTTAAAATAAATAAAATTGTAATAATTTTTCGTACCTACTTAGCACTGCCATTTTGCACCACAAATTAAAAAAGAACCGTGCTGTGTTGTGCTCAACTTGTTCTATTATGTGCTATTAGTTAAAAAAAAATTAAATGAGAAAAAACTTTTTTTTTTAAATATTATTCAGGCTTTATACTTTTGGATGGGATTTAATTGGAAAAAATTTAACTGTGGTAACCAAAATTTATCATTGCCTTGGCTATAATGTTTTTAGGCAACACATTGGCGATAATTTTATTTATCCATTATATTTGATTAAAAATAGTTTTCATTCGTCTTGCAGGTGGCTAAAATTTTTTTTTCTTCAAAAACCGTACTATTATAGATTTTTTACATAGCAATCACACCCTGTAAACAGCTAATTGTTGTTAACCTCAAAAACGCAACTGGCTGCGGCATTTTTCCACCAACAACTCTACCTTGTGTTATGACCTTGGACGATTTGCGTGACTCCGAAATGACGGTATTTATGAATTTAAATTTTCGCTAAATTACTTCTATATAGCAGTTTGAGCAGAAGTTAAAGTTAGTTTCGCAGTGATTTCGCTTAAGAACTTTTGCGGTAAACGCGGTTCGTAGAGAGTTTTAAAGGGATCAGTGTGCTGTTGAGTGATGTTTTGAACCTTATTGATCAATAGAAAGTTTGTTGTTCAGTGAAGTTAGTAAAATTAGTAATCTATTGTTTTGAATTTAATCTGCTTCCTTTTTGAAAGTTTATTTTATAGAGACTGAATAGGAATGGTAAAATATTCCCTTCCTATTTTAGTTTTCTTTAAATACCACTGGTTGGTTTAGTATGTTGTGTCGTTGTATATAAAAATACAAATGTATGGCTTAAAATACATTTTTCTAATTTTGACATTTAAAATTACACTTTTTAAAACTCATTGACGTTGTAAAATACAGGGTTCATCATAATAGACTACCTATTTTGATATTGAAATAAATTCTATACGAGATAAGTTAGTACGTTTTTTTTTATATTATTATCTTCTATGGCCTTTGGGATTTGAATCAACATATTTTTAATCGAGAAGGCACCTGTCACAAAACTGGGAAAAAGTAAAATAAAACTCTAATAACTTTTGTAAAATATCTACATACCAAATAACAATATTCTAAAATTAAATAAATTACTTAATCTATATTTAAAAATTGTAAACTTCATCAAGTTCTAGGTCTTCCTGGATTGTTCCTAGTACCGATGCTGCATTAACCCGTTGCACAGCTAAACCAATTCTTTGGGTAATGAAACTTCGAGATTTTTTGCATTGTATTTTTTTGCAAATTTCATTAATAAAACCCTTAGCCTCATCACCCAAAAGACCAAAAGTTTCAACAGCAAAAGGAATGAAGATAAAGCGTTCTTCAAGCTCTTTATATTTTAGATGTTTTTCATTCTCGGCAATACAAGCAGCCGCACCTACAAAATTAGAAGTTTTGTCCAGATAGGATTTTGCATCGCTTCTGCAAACTCCAAGAGGCTCTAACACAGAAGGATTTTCAGCTAAAATCAGAGCTCTTTTGATAATGTCATTTATCTGACTGTGTCTAGAAGAACGCCCTGCGCTTTTTTTGCAGCTTAACCCATGTAGGCCATAAATATCAGCATTTTCGCCGCAAACGCAGGTGTGCTCTCCACACACAGGCAGACCAAGTCTGAGAGCGATGGAAATATGGAATGTTTTGTTATCTAACAAATTTTCCAAGGACGAAGATGGAAGTGCGTTAATCCAAGCATTACTTTCAGGGGCCTGAAGAGCAAGTAGACGTGCCTTATCTTCACTTGTCTGGCACATGTTTGTAATATATTTGTGACGAGCTTGGCAAATTAAAAAGTCAAAATCTTTCTGTTTTTTTGGTAACTCTTGTGGTTGATTTTGAAGATTGCAAACAGATAACCATCTTACAAAACAATTGCTATAATCATTATTTACTGTCGCAAGAATATAGGAAGGTAAAATTTTGGAAAGTAAACCTGACACGTCATTGATTGAACCTAAAAAGGCAGAAATAGACAGGGTGGATGTATCTCTTATTTCAAGACCTCCAAATTTTACTGGAAGAGTGCTTTGTAACCAAGAATTTAATTTAATATCACAATTTGTTATGTCTTGAACTAAACTTTGTAATACATTATCAAAATTACAAAGTAATTCTGGAGATTTCCAACAAGGTGAACATCTTAACAAATAAGACATTCGAGGTATGGCAAAGGAATATTTTAGTAAATAATAGGAAATATGTGAGTCTATAAATTTTAATTTGGTACTAAGAGATTTTAAAAATTCTGTCTTTTTATTAATTGAGTATTCAATTTCATTTGACGAAAAAGCACCTCCTAATAAATTAAAATTTGAAATGGGAATTACTGACAGATTAGGAACAACACTTAAAAAATTTGATAGTATATTGGAATGATCTTTAGATAAAACAGTTAATTCACACTTATCAAAATTTAAATTTAAACCCAAATCTTTACTTCCTCTGATTATTTTATGAAAATTATCTAAAACCGATTTTGGGTTTCCAGCAAGTGTACCGTCATCTAGATACCAAAGATTTATTTCTGTATTTAATGATAAAATAAGTGGATGAATTGCAAAACTAAAAAGAGCTGGTCCAAGAGGATCTCCTTGTTGGACACCTCTTTGAGAAAAAATATGTTGATCACCGTAAGAAAGTAAACTCGGATTATCATAACATTGGGCTATAAATGGTAAAAATTCTGGGAAAAATAGATTTTTATAAAAGGTCATTTTTCTAATAAAGCATCATTAGGTTTGAACACATAATTTAATGTTTAGTTTTAATTCTCATGGATTATTTAGTTCAACAACGAGTTTTTTTGCGTTAAAACATAAAAAGTAATCTAATAGAAGAAAATGAAGCAACAGTACATACGGCTGAAAACTATAAAAGAGTTTTGCGGGAAGTATTTAATGGCCAACTCATTAACACTATTTGGAGATTTAAATTGGCTTTCAAGGTCCCCGGACTTAACTGCACCAGACTTTTTTCTGTGGGGCTATTTAAAGTCAAAGGTTTTTGCAACTCGTCCAGAAAACATCCAAGATCTCAAAGTCCGAATTTCTGAAGAGGTCCGGTGTATAGATCAGGTTTTTCTTTATCGCGTCATAAATCATTTCTTGTCAAATCTTGGAAAGTGCATTGAAGTTAATGGCACTTACTTAAAAGACGTAATTTTTATAAGTTTGGATAAGTCGTATCTTATAGTAAATTCCAAAGAGTGAATTGTAATTAAGTGTAATAAAATGTTAGTTTTATTAAGTTTTAACAATTTTACTGAGCAATTAAAATGGGTAGTTTATTATGGGAAACCCTGTATCCTACTTTTCATAACTAGTTACGAAAAGTAAAATTTTTCGCAATTGGGTGATGAAAAAAAGTAAAATATTTGACAACGTCTATGAGTTTTGAAAACTTTTTTTTTATTTTAAACTTGAATTTAAAAGAATCATCATATTTAAAATTAGGAAAAATATTGGGTAAAATAATATATGATTCTTTTTAATTTTTTCTAATATTGACATATGAAGTGACACTTTTTAAAACTCATTTACATTGTCAAATATCTTACTTTTTATCACCACTTGCGAAAAATTGTACTTTTTGGTACTAGTTATGAAAACTAAGATATTTGACAACGTCAATGAGTTTCTAAAATTTTTCGTTAAGTGTCAAAATTAAAAAGTTATTTATTATTACATATAAACCCTTTAATCTTCAATACACTTGTTTCTGTGATCTTCTTATTTATGGATTTCATCATTCAAGTGAGAATCCGGAATACTGTCGAAGTACGCTTCCACGGCTACTTTTACTTCGATGTAAGAACGGCCAGAGGTCAAGTGGAGCTAACTTTGGCAAATAGGATGGTTTTTTCAACAATTCGTACTTAAATTTCCTGGTTTTCGCAATGGTTTTTGGCGTTGTGTGAGAGGATGCATTGTCTTGAAAAAAATGTTTTTTTCTTTTTTAAATCAGACCTTATCTTACAAGTTTTTACATTCTAAAGAGATACAGTCATAATCTGAGATAAATTTTTTGTTAGTGTAAAGGTAATCTACGAACAAAATTTCTTTTGTATCCCAAAAAACTGATGCTAACCTCTTCTTGGCTGATTTCTGGACTCTAAGCCGCTTGGGACCGATTTACATACTGGGTTCGCACCACTCCTTGTCTCCTATGTTTGTCTAATTTTCTGAATATCTGAGCCCTTTATTGTAACTTTAAGAACTTCCTTTCTATCGTTGATTTTTCCTCATTTAAATAACTTGTAATTTTTTAAAATTTTTATAGCTTACTTCGGTTTTATGATTTTTTATTGCCATCAGTCACAATCTGTAGTATATTAGAGACACTTCTGCCTGTAACATTATTGGCGTAACGGCTAACCCGCCAGCAAAAAAGTCAAATAACAATTTGTAGAAAATTAGATTTCCTAGCAAAAATGTCTCACATATTTTGCTGAAAGATACAGCTAAATGTATTAAAAAAAAATAGTTAAATTTTAAGTTATGTTAGATTATTTGAGCGGAGATGGCGAAAAATGACCTCCACCACTGCAACCTTACCAGATTTATTGTGGTTTCTCCTATCGTTCTTTAGAGTACCTTGTCTAAGCCCGTCTTCTTAACTAGACTCCAGAGTCTCGACACTGGCCACTCCATATAACTTGCCGGTTTTGGCTTCTCCTTCCAAAGCCTAGTAAACCTAAGCCTGCATAGTGCTTCGCAATGGCACCACACATGTAAGGCTGTTTCTTCAGCCTCCTGGCAGAACCTACACAGGCTATCCTCCACCAGGTTTATTCTTTCCAGGTGCTTGTTGAGTTTACAATGACCTGTTTGTTGACCTACCGTTATCCTTACGACCTTACGGCTGTGGCTCAGTAGGTCCGATGTAAACTTGGCCGAGCAGGTCTTAATGAACTGCTTTGCCTGTCGTTGTCCCGGTGTTTGTACCCACCAGCTTTGAAACTGTCTGTCTACCCAACTCTTAATAGATGCTTTCAAGAGACCTGCCGAGATACCGCAGAATGGCTCCGGGCCTATCATTTCCGCGGCTGATCCTCTTTGGCTAGGTCGTCGGCCTCTTCGTTACCTGGATGGCCCTCGTGGCCTGGTACCCACTACCGTAAGTTTGTTTTCCAAGCCGACTTTTCCAGGGCCTGTATCAGTCCCCGATAGTTTGGAAGTAACTTTTAGGGAACTGATGGCCTTCAAGGCCGCTTGGCTATCTGAGTAAATGAGGATATTTTTTCCTTTACTCCCTTTTTCTTTAATCCTCACGGCGCAATGCACTATTGCTGCGATTTCCGCTTGGAAAACCGTGGCGTGCTGACCGAGACTTAAGATTACCTTTTCTCTAGGCTTATCTCCATAGATGCCAGCTAATACACCCTTGTTGGTCTTGGAGCCATCTGTATACCAGATATGATCGGCTTTGATTGGAGGGCCTTCCTTCCAGTCCTCCCTATCTGGTATGACAATACGAAAGTGTCTATTGAAGATGAAACGAGGGGTTGTCCTGTCTGAGGGCATCTCAAACAATGGGCTGACCTCTTGGTCCTCCTCTATTTCCCATCTTGGAGTCCTTCGGTGTTCTATAATTGGACTTTGACCTCCTTTGAGCCTATAGAGTACCGCCTTTACTTGCCCCTGTATGTAGATGTGGAGTGGCGGCAGGTTTAGCAGCACTTCCAGGGCTGCGGTTGGAGTTGTTCTCATAGCTCCCGTGATGCATACGCATGCTAGCCTTTGCACACTTTGAAGTTGTCTGATTGCTATGGTCTGTGAGACTCTTGCCCCCCAGGCAACTGAACCATAGGTTATCATGGGTCTTATTACCATTTTATACAACCACATGTTCATCTTTGGGTTAAGTCCCCAGCTTTTTCCACAAAGTCTGCGACATCTCCCGAGGGAAGTTATGTTGTATTATATCTTAAATTTAGGCTATTTAATTTCTTATAAATTTAATTAAATTTATAGATAGTTTTTTTTGTCCTTAAACCTATTACCAAAATAATTATGCTTCTCTATGTTTCTAAATTTATTAAAAAGCAAAGATGTATTAAATCCGCTAAACTCACGGGAGCGTAAACCTATTACTTCAAAACAACCAAAGCCATCAAAATTAACATTGTATACCTGTATATTAGTTTTAACTCCCACTTGACCACATTTCATAACTTCATTGTTTGTGATACACACCTGCTTTAATTCAAACATTTGTAGGTTAATTTTCATTAACAGACATAATTTTAGAAATCTTTATCTGTTTTCTTTTACACTTTTTAACGTTAATTTCGCAATATTACGTTTAAAAAGAAAATAAGCAATAAAACATATTTTTATGACAGTAATACTGATTTGTTTTTTCAGTATTACCGATTTCTTTAATCCTTAACTTAAAGCATTTTCTGGATGACTTAATGCAAGTAGAAAGCATTTTATTAATTCGGGATTTAAGGATTTAAAGGTCTGGAGATAAAGAAATGATTTCTACAAGCAGCAGGAAAGACTGAAAGTTCTTCCTAGCAGAAGCTGTGAAAATAGCAGTAAAAGAGGAAGAGATCCTCAAGAGTTTGTCGATGAGCAAAAGGAGAAGATCTTACTTGAACATGGAAATAGTTTTTTAGATAGGGTCTGATTTAGGATACATACAGAGTGTATGGATTCTGGGAAACAAGTATTTTGTCTTAAAAGATGAATCCAAGCTCTATGACAAATTTGTTTTATTGAGTAGGGGGAAGTAAAAACAACATTTAGAAATTCATAAAAAAGGATTATTTTAATTTTCACAAAAGTACTACCTTTGTAATTATATCCTCTGCTTTTTAAAAATACAATATTATCAAATGAACTGAAAAAAATAGTTAAAAACTTGGGAAAGTAAATAATCCATTTTTTTTGTTTTCATGTTTGTATGTTATGAAAATGCTTAAGTGGAAGAATATTATTTATGCATATTTTGCCGCAGCGCTTTTTTATGTTTTATCGTAATCTCTGACTAGAGCTTGGCAAGCTTTAATAACTTAAACAATTGTGTGTTCGCTATAATTTTACAATTAAGCATAAATTATTCTTTAGAAAGTCAAATTAACACAAGACATTTTTAAAAGGTTTAAATAGTTTTTATTCTTGCATGTGAGGACTATTTAATTTCCAAGGTTGCTTTAAGGAGGAAAATACCTGTAAAATTTTGATATTTTTTTCATAAAATGTTAGTATAATCCTGTAAGAATACGTCACTAAATTTTTAAAACATAATTTTAAATATTTCTTATATTATAGAGAGTAAACCGAAACTTAAGGTCGAATTTGTTTATTTTTTATTTTTGGTTTTTATTTTATGTTGTCCATGGATAGCTTTTAGAATGAGTTAATGTGGTTTTTATTTTTTTTCGAGAACGAAGCTAGATATGAAGAAAACACAGGAAAGTAAAAAGTTGTATTTTTAGTTGCTTAATTTTAAAAAATATAAAAACTATAAGAAAAAGTCATTGGTGTACTTTTTTTCGTCAATAATATGTCTCAGTGGGCACGACGTCACTGGAGCTAATAATTTCAATCTAGTTAGAGCTAAATAAGCACCTTACTTCAAATAACTGCACCAAATTTCGACCAAATCGGTTTTAGGATATTTATGATATTTTATAAAAAGAAAAAACCCCTTTTAAAAAACAATGGAAAATTTTAAATTTTTCTTAAAAATACCCCAAAAAACCCCCAAAGTTTTATTACCTTAGTTTTGGAAACCCGTAAGGGGTTTAAAAAAATCCACCCCCTTATTAGGAAAAAGGGTAGGTGGAAACTATTGGGTTTTTAAAAAATCCCTTTAGGTTTGTTATAATTCCAAAAAAAAAACAAAAAATTTTTTATTTTTTTTTGGGGGTTTTTTTAAAAAATTAAAAAAAATTACCAAAATTTTTTGTTAATTTGCTTATAAAAAATTTTTTTTATTTTGGGAATTACCCCGGGCCCCAAAAAAAAACCTTTACCCATCTTCACAAAAAAGGCCCCTTTTTATACTTTTGGGGGTTAAAGTTTTTTTCCCAAAAAAAAAATTAAAGTTTTTTGGGCCCAAAAGGGGTGTTGCATTCGTGTTTCGGCATTGAGGGTGGTTAAAAAAGGTTACCAAAAAAAATATGGTTTTATTCCAAAAAGGGGAAATGTAAAAAACGGAATGATTTTAATTTTTCCCGGGGGAAATATCAAATTTTTCAAAATTTTGGTAGAAAAAGTGAATGGTTTTTTTTTGCCTCGACCAAAAAACCCCAAAGGAAATTCAGAAAATTCCCAAAAAAACCCAAAAAAAATTTAAAATTTTTCAAAAAGCTCCCGAATTTTCCCAAAGCCGGCCAACTCTTTTTTTGTTATTAATTTTCCCCCTTTTTCCCTCCTTTTAATTTAAAACCCCAAGGTTTTTTGAATTCCCTTTTTGGATTGGCCCCCAAAAAAGGGTTTCCCGGCCCCCCTTTCGGGTTTTGGAATTTTGGAAAAAAAATTTTTTCCCCCCCCAAAAAAGGGGGGAAAAAAAATTTTTTTGGGGGAACGGGTTTAAAAATTTTGTTCCCTTTTAAAAAAAAATTAAAAAATACCCCAAAAGGAAAATTTTTTAATTTCCCAAAAACCAAAATTTTTATAAGGAAATAAACCCATCCCTTTTTAAACCTTGGTAAATTGAAAGAAAAAAAAAAAATTTTCAAAAAATTTAAAAAAATTTTAAAAAATTTTTAAATTTTTTGAAAAAAAGGGGTTTTTAAAAGGGGTTTTTTTCAAGGTTTTCCAAAAATTTTTTTTTTAAAAGGCCGGGAAGAAAAAACTTTTAAAAAGGGTTTCCTCCCAAAAAAATAAAATTTTAAATTTTTAAAAAATTTTTTCCCAAAGAACCTTTTTAAAGAAAAAAAAAAAAAACCCCATTAAAAAACCCCGTTGAAAATTTTTTAAAAAACTTATAAAAAAGGAAATTTTTAAAATTTTGAAACCCGTTAATTTAAAAGAAAATTTTTAAAAAAAAAAATTTTTTTTCCCCAATGGCCCTTGAAAAAATTTTTAATTTTAAAAAAGAAACCCCAGGGAATTTTTTAAAAAATTTTAAAAATTTTTTTTTGGAAAACAAAAAAAAAAAAAAATTTTAATTTTTTAAAACCCCTTTTTTTTGGAAAAACCCCCCTTTTTTCCCCTTTTTGGGTTTTTTTTTAAAAAATTTGGGGGAAAAAACCCCCCATTTCCCAAAACCCAAAGGAAAAAAAACGGAAATAAATTTTTTTAATTTTTAAAAAAAAAAAATTTTTTAAATTTTTTTTTATAAAAAAAAATTTTAAAGGAAATTTTTAAAAATAAAAAAAATTAAAATTTTTGAACCCAAAAAAGTTTAAAAATTTAAAATTTTTTTTTTTTTAAATTTAAAAAATTTTTTATTTTTTTTTTTTTTTTAAAAAAAATCCCCCTTTCAAAAGGTATAAAATTGGGATTTGAAAGGGAAAATTTTCCCCAAAAATTTTTTCCGGGAGAAAAAAATTTTTAAAAAAATTTTTAATTTTAAAATTTTTTTTTTTAAATTTAACCCCTGAAAAATTAAAAAAATTTTTTAAATTTTAAAAAGGTTTTTTTTTGGTTTTTTATAGGTTTTCCCTTTTAAAATTTTTTTTTGGGCCAAAAAAAAATTTTTTTAAAAAAAAATTTTTCTTTTTATTTAACCCCCAAGAACCCCAAAATAAATTTTTAAATTTTAAATTTTTTTAAATTTAAAATTTTAAAATAATTCAATGGGATATGCAGTTTTTTTGCGGAATGACTGGTTCCTAGGTTTGACCAAAGCCTTCCGGGAACTTTCCAGTCGATTCTAGAAGCGACTGGCAGACTCGGTCAAACGTGACTGTACTTGTCAACACGTTTAAATAAGTTAATACTTGCGCTTAGTTGTGGTTAGTTTTGGTTAGTTGAGTTAGTTGTGGTTGGTTCAATTTAAGGGGTCTGACGTATTTGCAATTCTAAATGTCATAATGCCTCACCATGTCTGAATAAAGACTAATTTTTTTTTAACTATGGCATTATTACAGCAATAAACATTAAAATTAAAAAAAAATCGTTTTATTACATCTAATTTAACAAACTGAGACTTTCTAGTACTAATTGAATATATAACTCTATTCTCTATTCTTAAAACCATATTTTTTAAATTGCCCTACACGATAACTTAAAAAGATAGTGATCGATATCTTTGAGACTTTACACACATATTTTTAATATACACCATTACATTTCCATATGCACCTACAAATTTACGAAAAAAAAATTAAAAAATTATTTCATTGATGTATAACAATAGAAGACTTCGGCCCATTTAATTTCATTTTTTTTAAGTATTTTATGCCACGATTTTTTATAATTTTTTTTTTGGTTTACTAGAAATTATGACATTATTAAATACAAAAAATTTTGGTTTTTGGTTTTCAAATCATTTGATCCAATGCTAGAATGCTCGTGTACATAGTGTACATCCGCTATTTTGAAAAAAAAAATATTTTATTTTAATGTTTGATTAAACCTGATGCCAATTTTCAAAAATATATAATGACTCTTTCCTTAAAAAAAAAACATGAAAATCAAGTTAAATTTAAGCGTTTACAGATATTTCCCCCCTTAATCTCACTATATATCACATGACGGTCTTGCATTATTAGTTTTTGCTTAGCATCAATGTCTTATGACGCAACTAATTTTGGACTACCTTTACGAATTTTGTCGATGAGCGAATGGAGACCATGATTAATTTCGTTATACTATCATTTTACAGTGGCAAAGGATGGAGCTTTATCGCCAAAAGTCGAAGTAATTTAATCGATGCACTTTTGTCTCGACAGTCTACATTTAAATTCGTAATAAATCATTGCAAGAAAATTTTCACTAGTAATTTTTATTTTCCAAGTCTTTAAAATCCTACAAAAAGGCACCACCCTGTCTCTACTATACCTCCAAGCCTTCGTGTTTCTATAAAAATATATTTCATCAGAAAACTACTTTCTGTCGGAAAATATATTTCTAATATATAAATGTTCATTGTTTATTTTCGATGAATATAATGATATTTTTAGAATTTCCATTACGCATATCAAGTGGAAAAATTTACATATATGGTTATAGCTAGAAATATTAAGAATAATTTCAGGAAGGTTACAGGAAATAGTTATTTGTGCAACCAGTTGGAAAAAGCACTATTTTTAGTAACGAGCAGAATGTCAGTTATGAAAAATAGCGTTTCCCAACGCGTTTTACATAATATTTTTTCTAGTTTTAAATATGATGTGATTCTTTTTAATTAGAAAAAAAATGTGTTCAATAAAGGTAATTGGTTTGGTCAACGGCTCCTTCTTTTATTAAATTTATTTTTATTTAAATAGGCCTTTTCATCATGTGACAAGCGCAGTCGCCATGTTGAAATAGCGGCAATTCAAAAGTTTCGTACTGTTTTGCTCGACAATGGCTGGGAATGCAGTATTTTCTCCCCAATTAAATCATTTACTAGAAAAAATCTGTGATGGTGCTTCACTGATTTATAATTCAGTTGAAGCTCATAATTGTTTGCAATTAAAAAGGTGGCTCGAATGTCATGGATGTCCTCAAAAAGGAAAAAGAATTGAGCTGATTGAGAGGTTAGGCATCATTACTTCTTTACTATACAAAAAGTATCTATAATTTTATTCTAATTAGGCCTACCACATATATACAATTGTTATATTGTTATATAAAATAATATGTATTGTATTTAAATGATTTATAGCGTGTATCACTCTTACATACTTCATAACACCGCTTCGTCATTCCTTTTCGTACTGATATCATAATAATAATCGATTAAAAAAACTTATTTGCTAATTAAGGCACTTTTTTCTTTATTTTCGTATTTCTTTTCTTCAATAACTATACTTGTGTGTTTACAGGCCCTTTAACATGCTTGTTTACAAAAAACAGTACGAAAAAAATGGCTGATACTGACGAATGCGCACAAAAAAAATTGTGATGAAAAGGCCTATTAGCTGATTTTCCTAAAATTATACATAAAATATAAAAAATGTATGTAAAAAATTAAAGAGTACTAAGAATATGGAGGCTATATCTGCAAAGGTAAAAGCCCCGGAAAAAAATTAAGAAAAAACGTTACATGAAATAAAATGAAGCAATTTGAGCAATCTTGAGCTTGACCTTGAAAGTGGCTCTGATGGACATTTCAAGGTCAAATTCATCTTTTTTAAATAGTAAACTCAATTTTTTATTGCAGAAATGAAAAGTGGAGTAGTTACTCTTCGTAAAGCTTAGTTTACAAATTAAATTCACCTTTACATTAATATATTATATGATATATAACCTTAAACTTATTACAACTGTTAAATACAGAATTTTCCTCGCCTTCTATATTTGCAATAAAAAATGGGGTTCTTTTTAAAAAAGTCAATTTGACTTTGACATACTCATCAAGGCCACATTCAAGGCCAATCCTTTTGATTTTAAACAATTTTTTATTTAAATTTTTTCATGGTCCTTAATTTTCGAGTTATTCAGTTTTGTTGTCTTTATACTTTTGGTAAAGGTAAATATATATACAGGGTGTCCCAGAATATGTGGGCAATCTTTCGGAACCTAATAGAAAACCTAAAAATATTATGACATGTTCCCATAATTTTTTTTCTTATGACCCTCCCCTACGTAAATACTGGTACATAACGGACGCCCCTGGAAATCGTTTTTGTTTAAATAACTTTTAAAATACTAGGCGTAATTAAATTTTCTATTTAATTTATGAAAAATGAACCTATTAAATCATATTTGGCTTATTTAGTTTGCCAGGGACGGACTAGCTCTGACACAATAATAGCAATTTTTTTACACCCGGTATGATAAAGGCTCAACAATATTATTTTTGGATAGCTTTAACCTTAAACTTAAAAAAAGGTATTCCTAATTGACATCGATAGAATTAACTGTTTACGAGAAATAAAATATCATGGTTGGTAATATTTTTACAGTATACAAGGTGTTTTCTAATTGTACGTCAATATTTAGGGACGCAATTTTTGGGTTCATTTTAAGAAGAAAACTTCATATGAACGTATGTCCTAAATGTCTTAACTTTTGAGATACAGGGTGGTAAAATTTTTAAAAATAAATCACTTATTATCAATATCTGTAATACCACTTTAGATATTTTAATGAAATTTGGCACACATGTACTATGTATCAAGAAGCATTTTTAGTGTATCACATTTTTCTTATTTGCCAAAATAAGCAGGTCAAATCTGTACAAACGCCACTGACGTGAAAATAAAAAAAATGTGGTACTATAAAAAATGCTTTTGATACATTGTACATTTATGCCAAATTCATTAAAATATCTAAATGTTATTACAGTTTAATAATAAATGGTTTATTTTTGAAATTAACCACCCTTATCTCAAAAGTTAAGACGTTTAGGAAGATACGTTCATATAAGATTTTCTTTTTAAAATGGACCCAAAATTGCTTCCCAAAATATTGACGTACAATTAGAAACACCCTATAATGTTAAAGAAATACCAACCATGATATTTATTCTCGTAAACAGTTGATTTTATCGATGTCAATTAAAATACCTTTTTCTACTACTGTATAAATAAGAAAACTTTGTGGTCCTAGCAACGCGAATGATAACGAAAGAGAACCTTCGTGTTACCTGGTTGCTAAGCGTTGCTAGCTACGAAAGTAATATTTTCAGCGCCTGGACAAAAAGTAAGAGTAAAAAAAGAAAATATGCTTGTGGGAAATATTAGGATTTATTTATAAAAAGTAACTAATTTATGACAAAAATATTTTAAAAAACTAGGTTAGGTATTAACATTAAAAGTAATTGTGCAATTTGAGCAATTAGCAAAAGAAATTGGAGGAATAATACTTAAATTAACAGTTTTAAATTTGTTGTTGGGGTATCGTTATCACCTTTAACTACGTTAATATTCATATTTTTCACTGTTACTTCATTAGAGGAAATATTGGTAGAATTTCGTGTAAAATCTTCTTTGAAATTTCCACCTTATTACTATAGGATTCAGCAATATATCCCTCCGCAACAGAAGAAGACTTCCAACCTCCATGCCTTTTAAGTCCAAAATATCGACATCCGAAGCATTGGCAAGGAACGTAGTTGACGTTCTTCTAAAAGAATAGCCAGTTATCTACTGATGTCTTTAAGCTTCAAAAAACTTCGCAATTTCTTTAGGTACATTTGAAATAGTGTGCTTTCCAATTACTTGATTAACACATTTACCTCTTTCATAACGATACAATAAACGCTCATCTAGAGCATTCCTTGGTCTCAGCTTAATATATTCCTGTAGAAATCTGACATAAGGAACTGAGCCTTCATCGTTGGTTACTACAAAGTTTCTTTTAACTTTATTTTTAGACTCCACTATTTTTACTATAGCCACGTCATTTCTTATTTCTACATCACTTAGCTTCATTCTGTATATTTCGTCTGTCCGGCATGCCCCAGCCACTCCCATAATGGCTATTACTTTCATTGCTAAGTAATTTTGATCAGGCGCGTTAAGTAAAAACTTTATGATTTCTTCTTTTTTAAAAATTTTTGACTTTTTTGCCTCATAACCATCGTTTTTCCTTTTAATAAAAGCAACTAGTTTCTTGAACTCCGAAATATCTTGATTTTGTTTACGGAAATTGTTAACTTGAGCATGGAATATACAGACCAGAGGGTTGGTGGTGATAAAGACTCGGATTTTCTTGAAAATACGCCAACATCACATTCTCGTCAATCCGCCCCACATTTTTTGTAGCAAGCCATTCAGAAAACGATTTATATGTTTGATGGTACCTCTCTTTAGATTTGTCTGGCAGAAGTGAGGCACACGCAAGGTCAGCTGCCTTTTGGATGCCATTTTCATATTCATTTAACATTTTAAAATGGGAATGGATTTATACTAAATTAGCAATAATTCAAAATCTGACAAGTGCTGATGACAGACAATGTCAACAATAAATGTGTTGCTATGGATTAATTTTTAATCAGGTAAAATTTCAAAATCTCTGATATTTCTATTAAAACATGATGTTAATGATTATTAAATTATGCGATACATAGAACAGTAGCAGAAAAAATATAATACATTACACGATGCGAAAGGCCTTTCAAGTGTTCGGATGGTTTTAAATAGCCTCGGCTTCGCCTCGGCCATTTAAAAACCACCTCACACCAAAAAGTAAACTTTCGCATCTTGTAATGTAAATAACTATTTTTTTTGTTTAAGGGTAAAGCTACCCAAAAATAATTTTGCTAAGCCTTTATCATACGGGGTGTTAAAAAAATTGCTATTTCCCGCAAAATAAATAAGCCAAATATGATTTAATGGGTTCATTTTAAGAAGGCTTATCTCGTAACCTTCATTAAAAAAATAATAAATTACGCCTAGTACTTTAAAAGTTATTAAAAAAACGATTTCCAAGGGCGTCCGTTATGTACCTGTATCTCCGTAGGGGAGGGTCGTAGAAAAAAGTTTATGAAAACTTTTTACAATATTTCTAGGTTTTTTATTACATTCCGAGAGATTACCCACATATTTACAGTGATACAATATTTTTTAAATAACAAAAAATATTTGAAAAAATAATGAATCTAAACATTTTTGCCTTGTAGATCACCAAAACTAATAAATAATTTCAGTGTTCAATAACAATTATATCTAAAATAGCAATAAATAAAAAGCAATAATAAGATTACATTAAAACTGACGTAAAAGTGAACATAAAAACGAAAAAACTATAAATCAAATTTAAAAAAACGCCTTAATTAATTTGTGAAACATTATATCCTGTGGGACCGTGCTACTTTCGTGTAATAATGTGGCAAATGGGCCTTTTAAAAATAAACACTAAAAATACCTTATTGAACATTAAGTCAAAAATACAATGTTACCAAGATGTTGCTCACTCGTTACATACTACACGTTTCTACACAATGTTACGAGGACGTTGTAAACATGTCACAGTCGACGTTCACCGTACATGTTAAAAAGAAATGTTTAGAAAGTTGAAAGATGGTCATACAAGCGAACAGTTCGAAGAAAAAGATGGAGAAAAAGTCTTCCAATGATCTCGAGACCACAGAGAACATTAATATCATTAAGAAAATCATTGACGATTTTGAGAGCCAGACTAAGAACGAGAAGAAGAACAAGAAGAGGTATAAAAAGATCAGCAATAGTGATAGTACCCTTAATCATAATGAATGCAGGTAAGTCTGTTTTTTTTTTATTTTTAGATATTTTTTAAGAAAAATAATTTAACAATTTGAAAACGTAGTCAATCTTGAGGGTTTAAAATCATTGAAAAATTAAATAAAAAATTCATAGGGTAATAAATGCATTATAAGCAGTGGCGGCTGGTCTATAAGGGCGAAAGGAATGTAGCTTCCTTTCTTTTTATCTTATTAACATTTTCAGCTCGGTGGAACAGCACACAATAGTCCAATCATTATATATTTTTTGTAATTAATGTTAACAGACATCTGACTACGCCATAACTTCCGGAGGAACCTGTAGATTACTAAAATCAAAAATCCAACCAATCTTTTTTCAGGCAATTTTTTAAACAATAATTATTTAAGAAAAAAGGTCTTTTTTCGTTTTTTTTAATATAACAAAAAGTACTGGCTATACCACTTTATTTATAAAAGATCGTTTGTAAAGAATTTAAAAACCTACAAAATGGTTTTTGAAAAATCCCAATTTGACCATTTTTCACCGAGAAAAGCCTGAAAGACGCTTAAAACTGACCTTTTTTCAAATATTCGTTAATTTTCAATTATTAAGGGCTGATTTTTTAGGATATGATAGTCAATAACATATACTTTGAGCTGCCGAAAGATGAAAATTGTCGCATTAATAGTTTTTATTCAATTGCACTATAAACAAATTAGTCCCTTATCTTGCAAGTGCCGTAAACATTAGGCAAATGGTCCGATTTAAATTTTAAAACGGCTTTTTAAGTGTTGAGATTAAAAGCTACAAATTGTATATCTTACATTTTCATATAACTTTGGGGAACATTGTCAAAATGCTTGTGAACCTAACGCGTCGACCGAAAATTCGCGACCGAGACGTGGAGGGCACCCAGCAGCGAAGGAGAAGCGAGAGACGGGCTGCGTGTATCGGGCGCTTGACGTGAATTGGGCAATAATGTCTTGTTTAGCGATAAATCAAGATTTTGACGTTTTAGTGAAGATCGACGCCCTGGAAAGCGATACGCACAATGCAACATCATAGAAACAGTAAGCTATGAAGGAGGATCTGTTATGGTGTGGGGTGGCATTAGTTTGGAGGCCCACACGAAGTTGGTTATAATTCAGAAAAGTCGTTTGACTGCTGACCATACGCACCATTTATTGGAGAATCTTTTTTATTTATGCATGATAATGCACGCCGGCATGTGGCTAAAGTGGTACAAAATTACCTCCAGGAAGTCGAAATTCAACTTTGCCGTGGCCACCAAGAAGTCCTGATCCTAACCCCATAGGGAACTTATGGGACAACATGGGTCGAAGTGTTAAAGCCTTACTACCTCCCCCTGAGAATCTAATTGACCTGTCATTAAGGCTCACACAAATATGGGAGCAAATATATCAAGCTGAAATTAAAAATCTAATTTTAGGCATACCGAGAGATGTGAAGCCATAATTAGGGCAAGGGGCAAGGGGAGGCAACACAAGATATTAACTATTGTAATTTCATATTTTTAAACGAAAAATAAAATAAAAATTTGGTCACCTTTTTCATTATCTCCGGATTTTTATTTATACGCTTTGGGAATTAATAAATTGTAAAAAATATTTAGAATAAACCAAAATAATAACTGCTCTTTAAAAATATTTTAAAATTTTTGATTTTAAGCTAGTTTCAGGGTAATTTTTAAATTATGCGTTAATTTAGCAGCGGTTATAAAAAACACTAAAAAAATGTATTGTCCGATGTTCTTTATTAAATTAGCCCCCCGATATACTAACGCATGGGCCGCCACTGGTTATAAGTCAATTTAAATTTTACTGTAATAACTTATATACAGGGTCCTGCAGCTCACCTCCCGTCTTATGTAGCTCATTTATTATTCACTGTAAAATTTTCATAATTTGCAGACGTTACCTTTAACCCACGGTGCATTTCAGGAAAATAATTTTGTTTATACAGGGTGTCACAAAAAAGTGTGACGTCACGATGGTGCATTTTTTTAAATGGAACACTGTGTATTTTTTTATATATTTGAGTACCTCCTGTGGTTATTTATATTCCTCCCAAGTTTTGTCAACATCGGTTCAGTAGTTTCAGAGAAAAAAATAAAATAT
Organism: Listronotus oregonensis; assembly: GCA_019359885.1. Lineage (NCBI taxonomy): Eukaryota > Metazoa > Arthropoda > Insecta > Coleoptera > Curculionidae > Listronotus > Listronotus oregonensis. The sequence continues at coordinate 26,354 of JAHBCN010012098.1, forward strand.
AAAAAAAAACCGATTTGCACCATTGAATTTAAAATTGAATAAAAATAGCAATAGTGCTTGATTAATAGAATTAAACAAGGAACTTATTAAGTAGCGTAATATTAGTCGCTTAGGTCATGTTTGGTTAATTCGAACTGTACAGGGTGTCCAAAATTTAGTGTCAAACTCTTCAAATTTGAAAGCACTTTATTTTTCTTATTTTAAATATGAATATATTTTTATGTCGTTAGATGCAGAATTACAAAAGAAACTTTTTTCTAATTATAACCCTATCGAAATTCCTAACACATTAAAAGTTATTCGTTAAAAACTCATTTTGGCATGTATTTTAATAGTAACACCATTGAATAAAAATGATGGGTGGCCATGAAAAACAATTTATTGACATTAGAATTTCCTAATAACATTAATTATTACCTAGAAATTGGTTTAATTTATCTAAATATTAGCCAAAAGTATTTAAAATTAAAAATAAATAATTATTTAACATTTAAAGGTTGTTCTTAAATTAATTTAATTTAATTAATAACTAATAATAATTTACTTAAATTTTATAATACGTCAAAATAAGATTTTGTAAGTTAAATAAACTCCAATGTCAATAAATTGTTTTGCATAGCCACCTCACTTTTATTCATTGGTATTACTGTTAAAATAGATGCCAAAATGAGTTTTTAACGAATAACTTTTAATGTGTTAGGAATTTCGATAGGGTCATAATCAGAAAAATGTTTTTTAATTCTGCATCTAACAACCTAAAAATATACAGGGGCTCATATTTAAAATAAGAAAAATAAAGTGCTTTCAAATTTGAAGAGTTTAACACTAAATTTTGGACACCCTGTACAGTTCGAATTAACCAAACATGACCAAAGCGACCGATATTACGTTACTTAATAAGTTCCTTGTTTAATTCTATTAATCAAGCACTACTGGTATTTTTATTCAATTTTAAATTCAATGGTGCAAAACAGTTTTTTTATATTTTTTTTTTTTCTCTGAAATTACTGAACCGATGTTGACAAAATTTTAGAGGAAGATAGATGACTACAAGAGGTACCTAAAGTTACAAAAAA
>JAHBCN010012099.1:0-27651 GCA_019359885.1 Listronotus oregonensis
GGCGGCGGTTTAACAAATTGATTTTAAGAATATTTTAAATCATTTAAATATTGCATTTTAAAATATTTAGGCTGAAATTTTGTTATATTACAAAATTCTTCAATTCTACAAAAATATTTTAAAAATAAAAATGTTTTGTCGTATGAAATTATTTATTAACTGTAGTGTACGGACCTTAAGTCAAAGTATAAGTAGTTAACTAAAATAATCTTGTAAATTTGAATTATTACGAATATTTTAAGGTGTTCAAAACATACATAAATGAAATAGTTGAAATAGTGTGGTTTCAATAATACCAATAATACTGTTTTTATAGACTTCCATTGCCTTTATTTATTTACGGTACATACATGGGCTTAGTCAGGATTTCGATTTTTTTTTAAATATTTTTTTAAAGTCAGAGATAAAATAAATTATGAACAATAAATTTATAGACCTATACACTAAAGAAAAACAATAATAATAAAAAAATTAGGTTATTCATATATGAAAATATTGCCTTTGGACAAACTTTTTCTTTTCAATGAAGATCTAATTTACGATTTTTTTAAAGGATTGGGTCCCAAAGCTAAGAAATATCTAGACTAGGTTTACTACATATTTCTGGTATTTAGTATAGGAGCAGTTCTTTTTTTAAATTTTCCCTTTTTCTGGTGACTTTCTCCATAGATGACTTTTGCCTCAGATCATTATATATCATATGTATATCTTTTAACCTAGAGTACTTGGCTATACCTAATCTTGACGTTTCCCCAGTGTGTTCTTGAGTTATTTACAACCTTACCATAAAAGTGTTACTTCTCTTAATACAATATAGTATGTTTAAAATTAAATTATTTTAGTTTAAATGGAATTGAAATTATTTTAATATTTGTACCCCTTTTTTTATTCTAAATAACGTATTCCAACACCTCTTTAAGTTTAAACTTTAATATTTAGAACATTAGTAACTAAAGTATATATGTTGTTGCGATATATGTATCGCTTGCTTTTAGTTTTCGTGCTTTTATTTCCGAAAAGCTGTTTAAAACAATTTATGGTAGCACTCAAATTAGAGAGTGTAATAAAATACCTTGATTAAAAAATTTAAAGGGTCAGCGGAAAAACGAAAGATTAACTTTCAACAAAAAAGGTAGTAAAAGGATTACTAAGCACTTGCTCAAAAGGATATTAAACTGGTACAGCACTACAGCTTAATTAATTTTTTACCTTTGATAATAGCGCGGTTGGCAAGCAGTCTTTCGTGACACATTTCAAATAGGATAACTAGACATTGTTTGTATGTACCATCAAGACGGACAAGTGTATGTATACGTAATTAAAATAAACTAAAAGACCGACGGGATGTAGTTGACAAACATGCACACAAGCAGGATTTTACTTTGTGATAATATTTAAAAAGAAAATGGTTTTAAATATCTTTTTTTGTGTAGAAATAATGTAGGTTTTATTATTTGTTGCTAAAAGTACTTAGATTTTGAAAAGAAAAAATGTGGGGAATAATGTACCAGGCACACATCCTGTCTCAACCGGCCCTGAAAAATTTATGTAATTTGGGAAATTAGCTTCAAGCAAGGTTAGAAAATAAACAACTTTTTTAAATCTAGCTAGCCTACCTTTAACGGTTTCAGAGATATTACGCAAAACGTGACTTTAGAGACGATATCTCGTTGGGGGCTCCAGCCAGTTTAGGGTGAACTTTTTGAGGCATGTTAATATATTTTTTTTTAATAATTTGGGAACTACAATGAGACCTAGAAATATTGCCCACGACTTTTAGGAAACCCTATATATATATATATATATATATATATATATATATATATATATATATATATATATATATATATATATATATATATATATATTTTTCCGGGACACCCGTATAAAAACACGGATCCTGGTTTTACACCTTTTTTATTGATATCTGTTTATAAACGTTTCTAGGTAACCTTTAAGTAACGTAATAATGACAACGTTTAACCTTTAACTGTCTGTCAACTTTTATCTCGTCTGAATACAAAACTAAACTGACTCGTGCGGATTTCCTTCTTCCTTTTTTAGAAAAAAGAATGGAAAACTAAACCGAAAGCTGGAAAATTCTTTACTACAGGATGCCAGAAAAGTTGAAAAGGATGTCCCACGCCCCAGGATAATCCGCAATGGGTTAAAAGGAAAAATATAATATTTTAATAAATTATTAAAATAAAATAATTTAATTTAATTTTAATAATAAACATTATTTATTGAATTTCATCCTTCTCGTAGGAAATGACCCATACCAGTTTTTATATTGCATAATCTTGTAATATTTAACAACAAATTTTAAAAATAATTTAAAAACTTAACACCACACTCAGAAAAATAAAAAAAAATACAATAATAAAAAACAAAAGAAAACAGAAAATTATTTAAAAGAAAATCCCCAAATTAAAGGTCTTAGAGCGGATAAAACTAACAAAACAGTTAATGAATAATGAATTCTAAGATTATGATAAAAAAATGAACGATTTACTTAACGACAAAAAAACCTATAAACAAATTAAAAAAAATAATAATCTAATTAGTACATGGGGAAAAAAATTGTTTTATATGTATATATTTTTTTTTTTTTTTTTTTTTTTTTATATATATATATATATATATATATATATATATATATATATATATATATATATATATATATATATATATATATATATATATATATTAATTTTATATATATATATATATATATATATATATATATATATATATATATATATATATATATATATATAACCCTATCCTGATACTGCCAAAAAATTAAAAATAAGGAACGCTGTACCACCTAAAATCTATGGGCTTTCAAAACTGCACAAAGAAAACATCCCTCTAAGACCTATAGTATCATGTATCCAGTCTACATTAGCTCCCTTAGCCAAATTTTTAAATATACTAAGTAATGTTGTACATAAAAATGATTATAATCTTAAAGATTCCAAACAATTTAAAGAAACAATTAAAAATTGTCAAACTTCCTGAGAATCATATTCTTATTTCTCTGGATGTTGTCTCCTTATATACTAACATCCCAATATCTCTTGCCACAACAATAATAGATAAACATTTTCGGATATACCTAAAGACAAATTTAAAAATGCAATCAAATTAACTTTAAACTCCACATACTTTTCATTTGAAGATTAGTTATATAAACAAATAGAAGGTTGGGCCATGGGATCATCAATCTCCAGTGTGGTTGCACAATTAGTCTTAGAAGATCTTGACGAGAATGTACTAAAAAAACTAAAATTTAGAGTTCCCTTTTTTTACAGATATGTGGATGATTGCTCACTTCTATCCCAAAACACGAATCAAATTACATTTTGAATGAATTTAACAAATATTATAACAACTTAAAATTTATTATTGAAATTGAGGAAAATGCCAAATTAAATTTTTTAGACACAACATTACATCGCATGGGAAAAAACATAAGAACAGAATGGTACACAAAAAAAACGTGGTCGTCCCGATACTTAATTTTTGATTCCAACCATGCATTTGCACAAAAAAATCCGTAATAATAGGATTGGCAAACCGAGCAATTCAACTATCTGGTCTCGAATTAAAAAAATCAATAAAAAAAGCAAAAGATGCTCTAAAATTAAATAATTATTAGAAAATTCGGTAAAAAATAATAATTAAAAAAATATCTTTCTCTACCGTTCGTAAATGGCCTATCACAAAAGTTTCAGCCACTTTTCAAAAAACACAATATTGAAATTTGTCACAAAGCTTTAAACCTATTATCAAAAAACTTTAGTGGATTAAAAACAAAAACACCAAAAAACAAAAAAGTAACATTATATTTCAAATTCCGTGTAACAACAGCACCGGTGTATACATCGGTCAAACAACACAGTATTTGGAAAATAGGCTAAAAAGCCACAAATACGACAAAAAATGCAACAGCCCTAACCAACCACGAAAAGGCCAAGGGACATAATTTTGATTTCAACAAACCATGATACTTAAAACAGAACAAAACCAGAAAAAAAGAGAATTTTTAGAGATGATCGAAAAAAATTCCATAAATGACAAAAAAGATATCAACAATCTCAATAAAATATACATCGCCCTTCTATAGCAATCAGTTTATGTTTATTATTGATAAAAATAGTTTGTCCTTTGTGTTGTTCAAAATGTAAATATAATATCATAAGAATTATTTAATATGTTAAATCCAACTTTATTTGGAGACTCTATCTGCTATGGTCACAATATTAGTACTTCCGGTTTAACCGGAAGTGATGCGAAAATTTACTTTCCTAATAATATTTCTAAAATATTTTAATGGCACGCTCTGAATTGAACATTATATTTAAATTCGGCATACCTTTCTAAAAATTTTTGTTTATGAAGACCTTTATCTATATCTAGTAATTTTTTGTGGACCTTTTTGTTCTCCCATGTCACTGCATAATGTATGGTCGTTTGGGCATTTTCAATCGCCACTTTCTCGAAGACCAACAAAAATAGGTATAGGATCAAATACACATTTTATATCAAAAATGACTTGTAAAATTCAAGTCCTAAAAATATACAAAGTGTTTCATTTAATATATTAAAATTAATGCCACTTTCATTTAAACGAGAAATGATAGACAGATATTGTTATATCCAAAATTAGCATTTGCTGACACAATATACCATCCTTAAAAAACTTAAAGCTTTATGTTTTTATTTAAGAAAATAAAAGGCTTGGTAGTAATTTTAAAAAGTAATATATATGCTTAAATGCATTTGCGAATTTCTAAATAGTTTAAAATTTAAAAATAATATATTTTTACATTACCTTGTAAACAATCGAAAAGAGGTATATAGATCTATAATTACAAAGGAGATTTTTAAATAATTTTTGGGGGTTTGGTTGCACATTGACAATAATTGCTGATTTAAGAAAAAGAAAGGATGCACGTTACCTGCTTCAACTAAAATATGATTTCGAGCATTTTATTAAAAATGGAAGTCACGGTTTAAAAAGATAGGTATGTTAAGAGTGGAATTGGTGGCTAATTGTTTATCAAGAAGTTCAGTTTTTTCTTTAGAGATAAAATATTTTTTTTCTTTAAAAGTTAAAGGTAAAAAAAATAGTATAACAAAAGATTTGACTAATATTTAAGGCAAGGGACCACAAAATAATATCGCTATTCGGGAAAGACAGGATTTTGACATTTATTTTGGTCTTTTTCATTATATTGGTTCCCTGCTTTGCTTCTATACTGGCTTGTCAATTTTTAGCACTAATTTTGTTGGCTTGGATTTTTAAAGGTCTAGCCTCATTACATTTTTTGATAAACAATATCCAGTTAAATTGATTCAATGATTTCGACGCCTTCTTGAAAAAGTAGTAGGAGTCCAAGAGTAGGTGGATGATAAAAAATTTAACAGGTATTTTTACGCAACTCAAGACTCGAACATGCATTAAGGTTTTAACACATTTACAAATATATCAATGGATGTTAAATTATTTAATATAAAATAAATTTACTAAGTTCATAAAATAGCTTCTTCCTTATTATTGTTATTTTAGTGTTAAAATTATCACTCCATTTACACTTAAAATATATTTAAGTTTTAAAATTAGATATGCAAAAATATAAGGCGAAGATTATGTATAATTTAAACTTTAGCTTCTCGAGAAAGTAGAAAGTGCTCCAAGACAAATTTAAAGTATAGCAAAGGAAAATACAATATTTATTTTAAACGAAAATTTCAAAATATTACTAGATTTATATTCTTGTAAACTGTATAATATAAAATATTTTTTTAAAGTTAATGATTTAATGTATCAATATACTTTTAAAAAATATGATGATAAGCTAATAATAAATTTAGGTAGACGAAACGCCCGAATTTTACTATTTATTACTATTTAGAAAATATTTTGTAGGATTGTGTTTACCAACGTTAACCATTTTTAACCAACTCTTACTTTTTTTTGGTAACTTAATAAGGGTTCGCTAATTTTGTATCTTAGAAGTTATTGCAAAAAAGTTATATATAAAATAAACATCTAAGGTAAATGTAATATTGTTTTTTTTGCAAATAATGACAGGATAAAAAAATTTTGACCTTTACAGAAAAAAAATTGCTTTGTTGACGTTCACCATTAAACATTTCAAGAGTCCATCATACAAAACTTGGTACAAAAAATAATTTAAGAGTTTCCCACCCTAGGTATTTTAAATGGTTTCTGAGATATTCGACTTTGAAAATCGCTTATTTTACTACTGACTGACTGATTAAATAATCAAAATTATGGAGTACTTCTCTAGGAAGAAGAAACTTTATTTACTAAACAAAAAAACTTGCTACTGTTTACATATTTTCGTACTTTATATTCAGTCTAAAGGTTAGGTTCTACATATAGAGCAAGGTATACTAAAAAAGGCATGCAATCTTCATTTTTTTCCATTTATTAAACCCAGAAAAAAAAAGAGATCCCACCAGAACATTTATGTAAAATAAGGGCTAAATTCCTATGCAAAGATCGCGGCCTCTTAAGGTACTGAGATGTATATATATATATATATATATATATATATATATATATATATATATATATATATATATATATATATATATATATATATATATATATGCAGTATAAAAATTAATTAATATTTACATAGAAAGTTTATTTACTTTAAAAAGGTAATCAAAAATTGCTTTAGTTCTTTGCAGAAGTACGACAATCTTAAGATAAAATTAAAATTCACCAAGTTCAAACAAAACTCGAGATTTATTTAAAATGTAATTATAGGAAGTTCTTTACCAACAAAATTTCTCTAGGAAATTTTGTTTCTTTTCGGTTTATTTTTAACTTTTAAAACCAAAAGAAAGTTTTGAACCAGCAACCAATATAAGACAAACAATTATAAGAAATTCTAATAGATTGCTATCATACAGGGCGTCTCCAATATGCAAAAACATAAAATCGAACAAAAGCAAACAGTAATTTTTTGGCCTTTTAACGTGAATGAAAAACTTGCTCGAACTTTATTTCTAACCATGATTTTGAACTTACTGAAGAAAATTTAAATTTACGAAAAATAAAAAAAAACAACATTTTTGCAAATACGGGTTTTACATTTACATTTTTTTTTGACATTTAACATTTTTTCCATTGTATATTTATTTTTATTAAGGTTTAGTAATGTAAAGGTATTATTAGAGTAAAAGTAGTAAAATGCGTACTTGCAAAAATGTTGATTTTTAAAATTTTTCCTTAATTCAAATTTTCTTTAGTAAGTGTGGAATCAGGTTAAGAAGTAAATTTGGAGCAAGTTAAAAGGCCAAAAATTGACTGTTTGCTCTTGTTCGATATATTGTTTTTGCATTTTTGAGTAGTTCATATTTTTTTAACAAGCAGATTTTTTTTTATCAAGAATGCCTTTTTTTCGTATCTTTCAATTTTTGGTTCATTCGTCCTCTTGTTAACCGCATCTGCGGACATACTGTAGGTATATATATATATATATATATATATATATATATATATATATATATATATATATATATATATATATATATATATATATATATATATATATATATATATATATATATATATATATATATTATATATAATAAAAATATATGTATATATTAATATAGATATATATAATAAAAACCAAAATATATATCATAGATAATTGTTCGAAATATCTATTCAAGTTTAAAAATAACACTTTTTCGACCGGTCTATAAGTTGTTTAGTTTTGATTTAATATTTAGGGATGTTATTATTTAATACAAATATAAAATTACTTCTGCACCTTTTTTATTTAAATTTAATAAAACAATCAATAATTGTTTGGTTTTTATTTGTAATTAAAAATAATTGTATACCAAAGAATAAGCTTAATATCATTTAAGAACAAATAATTATGCTTTAAATAATTTTATTGTTATGCTTAAAAATAAGATTTCTCTCACATTCCTTTTCATAGTTTTAGTGGTACATTAAATTTGTCTTATTTAATACTACGGTATTTTTCCTATTCAAAACAACATAAATATGCCGATCAGAAGTCTTTTTGTGACTACTTGATAAAGTATGCTCTGTTCCATTGTTTTAAATTGTTTATATGGGAGAACAATTTTATAAATCATATTTTATTATTTGTAGACTAAAACATTTAAAATTAATTTATTTTATATAAATAATCTTTATACATTAACAATTTATTGTTACGTTTAGATATACGCTTCAATGATGATTTAACTCGTTAGAATATATCTGTCAAGTTTTGAATATATGTCATATAACTGATTATTTTGAGTATATCTATCATTAAATATGAGTCATCATACTTATATTACATTATATATATATATATATATATATATATATATATATATATATATATATATATATATATATATATATATATATATATATATATATATATACATATATACAGTGTGTCCCAAATTGGGCCTACATGTATTGGTAACTCGAGAACCATTAAAGCTACAGTGTTGGTTAAATTAGGAAAGTTTTAGACAATTTAATTGCAAAATTAAATCTGCATTCAGATTTTATTTATCTTTTATGGTTTTTGAGATAATTAAGAAAAACCAAAATGGTGCATTTTTAACTTTTGCCTGTAGCTCGCAAACTACCAATTTTACGGTTTTAAGATTACTACATTATCGGAACACTTTTTTAAGAATAATTTAATTTAAGTAAAAATATTTTTCTAACTTTATTTGTTTTTGAGATATTTACCCAAACTTTGGATTTTTATACAAACGCCATATTGGATTTTTACATTTTTAAAAAGAGCTCTTCAAGAGCTTTTCATTGATGTATCACAAGTCTAGGTTTTCAGATTGCTTAAGCTCTAAAAACGATAATTTTTGTTTATTTGATAGTAGGCTTAGACTAGTCTGCGTAATGGCCGCCCCGTTTCATAAAAAACAAATGATACGCAATCGGAGCGGCATCAACCTAACCATAGACATTAAAGATTCTTAGTGATGAACTTGTTACCCTATGGATCTTTTGTGAGAGCAAAATTCAAAACTTATACAAAAAAAGTGATGCTTTTTGCAAAAATTAATACTTCCTAATATTACCTTAAACTGATAATAATTAAACACAACTGTAAAACAAAAATGTATCAGTAAACAAGAAAATAAAATCATAGTACATGTCTTCCTCCATTTTCCACACATTTCTCGCATTTTTCCAACACCTTGCGGGTTACTCGTGCTGCGTAACGTGTTTCGGTTGATGGAAGCAAACACATCCCGTACCCTGTGTTCTAGTTCCAGCTTAGTTTCGGGCGGAGAAAACTCGTACACCTCATTTTTTGCGTGTCCCAATAGGTAAACATCAGGGGGTGTGATGTCCGGTGATCTAGCTGGCCAAGCAATTGGCCCATTATTAGAGATTATGTTGTCATTAAAGGTATTTCTAAGGACCTCCATCACCTCCCTGGTACTGTGCGCTGGACATCCGTCTTGCTGTAACCACAAATTATTCATTTCATTTGGCGAAACTGTATTTCTAATGGCCGGTAAAATCTGTTCTTGCAGGAGTAGCAAATACCTATCTCCATTCAGAGTTTCTTTAAACATAAATGGTCCAATTAAACGGTTGTCTAAAACAGAAAAATAAAGGTTTTATCTAATTGTGAGACGTAAATTAAAAGTGCATTTTAAATTACCTATAATGCCACACCAGACATTAAAGCCAAACCTTGTTTGTAACCGTCTTTCTTCTAAATTATGTGGAGTATCAAAGCGGTGATAATTGTGCCTATTGAAAATTCCACAATTTGTAAACCGGGTTTCGTCTGTCCAGAAAACATTGGATTGGAAATTGGGTATCTGTTGACATTTAGTAATAAACCATTGACTAAAGGTGATTCGTCTATTGAAATCATTCCCCTGAAGACCCTGGACAATACGTGGTTTGTATGGATAAAAACGGTGTTTTTTTAAAGACCGATACACAGATGACTTAGGAATTGTTGTCTGTTTTTCCACTTTTCTAACCGATGTTGTGGGATCATCTCTAACGTTTTCCATTATAATCGCCTCTCTTGCTTCATTATTTTTTGTATAAGTTTTGGGATTTGGTTTCACAAATGATCCATGGGCTAACAAGTTCGTAATTAAGAATCTAAAATGTCTTTGGTTAGGTTGTTGCTGCTCCGGATATTGTTCTTCGTATGCAAGTGCTGCAGCTTCTGTATTTCTGTTAGATTTAAAATAAATTTCTAGCATATCCACCTTTTCATCATTGGAATAATTAAGAGCTATTATTGTAAATACTTAAAACAATTAAAACTTGAATTTTTGTTGAAGGCGTTTCTAAACGAGAAATAAGATGCACGCTAATTTTGACATTTACATTATTTAAATTATAAGATGCGTATCATTTAATTGTTGACGCTTTATGAGCAAATTTTTTAATAATTGTAGACGACGATGCCATAGCTTGCCTTCAAATGCTGTTTTAAGTGCTTGCCAGGTCTCCGCGGCTGTTTTAGCTTGCATCACGTGAGGATAAGTTAATTTATCAGGAGAAAGTATTATTTTTTAAAGTGCCTTATCTTTACGTCGTGCTCTTGCAGCTTAATTAATGGTATCTCTTAGACAACGTGGTAGTGCCACTATGGACATTACACGATTAACCACTACCTCTTAACTACCACCCATTATCGTCTGGGTAATGTAATCTCGGTGAGACCTACAATGGAATCCGAACCACGCAGGACGTTGAACGCCCTTCTTGGGTCATTTTACTTTTTTTCCTTATTTCTAATCACAAATCTATCACAAAAGTAGTTAATTTTAAATAAGTAAGTTTTTAAAAGGTCAAGATAAATAATTAAACAATTTTAAAGGAAATTCGCCTATGCTTTTTTATTTAATGTCAAGTCTTACTTAAATCTATAGTTTATGAAAATAGCTTGTATTTTAATCCCTTATTTTTTTAGTAATAATATTAAAGTTCTTTTAAGTACCAAGAAAGTAATTTACTAAAATTTATTGCCAATCTTTTTAAAACAAAAAATAAAAGCTTGGCTGGCCATGTATAAATTGCCTAGTCATCACATCAAATTCTCTTCATTCTAAATTTAAAATATGTTTTTTTTTTGGCAACAATATTACTTTAGCGATGTTAAAATAATTTATTTATTTTGTAATTTACCAATGGAATAAAAAAAACTTATGCACCAGCTTTTGTTTTTTAATGACAACTAATATAGTATAGTTTTTCATTTTATACAGCTATTTCTGACATGTTCTACATTAGTTTTTAATATTAGACTGCTCATTATCATAATAAAAGCACACTAAAAAACTTTGATGCAGTTAAAATGATGAGATCCAATGAAAAAAAAAATGTAATTAATACATATGTATCTCTCTTTGTTTTAAATAACTGTATTTAATATATATTTATCGCATCACTATCCTACTTATTTATCTTACATTTATTTTTAATTAGCTTAACAATAATTGTTCAATAAAAAGTTTTAAACTTTTTAATAGAGAATATATATATATATATATATATATATATATATATATATATATATATATATATATATATATATATATATATATATATTAATATTCAGGTGTGAAAGAAAAAATATACTCAGACTTTTTCTATTGTTTTTAAATCGGGGTCACCTACGGACTCCCGGGATGAAAATACGAAGAAAAAATTTCTTTATTAAATATATATTCCAAACTTTTTCACTTTTGTACTACAGAAAAAAAACAAGTTATTTTATTTTATAAATGTGGATAAACATAAACATTTGGGATAGATTTTATGTTTTTTTGTGGTTTTCTTACAACAATATTTGTAATTATCTGCCACCCAGCCAAAGGGTTAAAATCTGCAACCCTCAATGCTTTTTTTCTTTGTTTACCAGCCCCTGAAAAAGATACAACAAAAACACATTGAGGATTGTAGATTTTAAACCCTTTTTAGGGTAGCAAATAACTACAAATATTGTTGTGGGAAAGCCTTAAAAGTAAGAAAATCTGGTCCGAATTTCACGCCTCTTTGTTTATCCACATTTATAAAAAACAATAATTTATTTTTTATTCTTAAAACTGTACTGCCCTGTAGTTCAAAGTTAAGAGTTTGAAAATTTAAATATGTTCTTCAAATATATATATACATATATATATATTATATATATATATTATATATATATATATATATAATATATATATATTATATATATATATATATATATATATATATATATATATATATATATATATATATATATATATATATATATATATATATAATATAACATATATATATATATATATATAATATATTATATATATTTTATACAATTATTATAATTTATATAAAATGTGTTTATAAAAAATATATTAGCTTTTGTATAATTTCATGAACGTTATATACATGGGGAAGGTGATAGAAAATTCGTATTTAAGATGAATTATTTATTACAATTGATAATCTGAAAGAAAATAAAATTTGTCCTGAAGGTAGATTGTTAGTAGGAGACGTTTGCTAAGAAAGAATTTCAGTAGACTCTTCTTCAAAGGAATAGAATGGGTGTGAAAGTTTGTATGGAACTTCGCATTTTGGAGAAGTGTGAAAATTGGTATGTAGGCTATTAATTATGATTAAAAATAATTTGTTCTAACGTTTTTGGAATAAGTCGTTAAAGTATTTTAAAATAGGGATAAAAATTTGACGAAAAACGTCATTTATAAAGTTGAAAAATATGGAAGTTCGTAATTAGACTTCCATTACCTAGAAAAATAAAGTAAAAAAAAGGGAGGAATTTTTTTTTTTTTTTTTTTTTTTTTTTTTTTTTAATATAATATAATATATATATATATATATATATATATATTATATATATATATATATATATATATATATATATATATATATATATATATATATATATATATATATATATATATATATATATATATATATATATATATATATATATCAAATTTTGCAAACATAGCCTTCTTCCTCATACAAATTTTTATTCCCCTTTTTAACCACCACTTTTTAATTTTAAGAAACTGGGCCTTTAAAGTAGTAGAATGGGGAATGAGACTTTGTATGAATCTTCGTCATTACTGGGGAAGTATGAAAATTGGTATTTCAGGCTGTTTATTACAATTGAAAATAATCTGAAAGAAAATAAAATTTGTCACGAAGGTAGACTGTTAGTAGGAGACGTTTGCTAAGAAAGAATTTCAGTAGACTCTTCTTCAAAGGAATAGAATGGGTGTGAAAGTTTGTATGGAACTTCGTCATTTTTGGAGAAGTGTGAAAATTGGTATGTAGGCTATTAATTATGATTAAAAATAATTTGTTCTAACGTTTTTGGAATAACGTCCGTTAAAGTTTTTAAAATAGGGATAAAAATTTGTACAGAAAAATCGTCATTTATAAAGTTGAAAAATATGGAAGTTCGTAATTAGACTTCTCATTACCTAGAAAAATAGAAAGTAAAAAAGGGAGGATGAAAGTTTTTATTAAAAAAGGCGTATGTATGCAAAATTTTAAATATATTGCGAGAATGGGAAAAAAGGACTTTATAATTTAAACAGGAAATGGTGTGTTAGTGCTTGTGGCCTTTTCCGTTGCTACAAGTTTAAAAGATGTTTTCAATTTAAAATCACCTGAAGAAGCAAAGAATGCAAAAGTTCAAAAATCTTAAACCCATTTTGGGAATTTTAAAAAATTACATATTCAAAGTGACATAACATCACATACTTTGAACTTGTAAAAATGTATGCCATTAAAATCAAGGGACGAAAATCACTGATTAATACCATCTCCAGATTTTATGTTTGCGTGTTTACCACATTCTTCTTTTTCTCTGACCTTACCTTAAGTGATTACCACATTTTTGGCCGATTAGGTGAAAGGGAATATCAGTAATGCTAAAGTAATACAGGCAGTATAAAAGCAATTGTGCCCAAGATGAAAGAAAATTATAACTTCGTATATTAAGCAGCCCGACCGCTGTGTTCACACATCGTCGTTGTGGTTGGGCCCAGTAGGATCTTTTGGAACATGCGCTAGAGTTGCTGGTTATCGGCAACTCTTGTTGCCACCGTATGGATTAACTCAAGGTGTTAGCATACCGTGCTGATGAGTGAATGACATCAGTGCCTTAACAGGTGTCCCCAACGGTGCCTCTGAGATACAGGGCGACCTCTCAGTATCTAGCCTTACTGGGTAATGCGGGCTCTGCCGTGGTGGACTATTACTTTCCTATCTCCAAACAGAAAGCGGACAGAACCGCTTTCATAGGAAAAAGTGACATAGGTGCCTGACCGAAACGGATAAATCCGTTTAGAGGTCCACTCGGTCCAAGCAGACAAGGCTAATCCATCCGAACAAACAGGTGCTTAGAAGGGTTCCTGAATTCAAACAGAAGGCGGACAGAACCGCCTTTATAGGAAAAAGGGTTCCCTGGCTTTAAATAGAAAGCGATATGACCGTTTTTATAGGATAAGCCGGAGATGCGGCCCGCTTTCAATCTGGTATCGGATTTATTAGAAGTCCGATCCTATTGGGAGAGATATAAAAAGGTGTGAGCCACAATAGACCGAGCGGTCGCAGTGGAGGGCGTAAAAAGTCCACTCACTTTAAACCTACCTACCTACCTACCTACCTATATTAAAGCACGGTAAAAGATGAACACAAAATTGAATTGAGTCTACGTCAAAAAATTATATACTTGTTTTTAATATTGCTTTAAGGGTTATTTATTTAGAGCTTTTTAGCCTCTGCTCCCTACAATATGTAATAAATTAAAAAAATATACAAAAAAGTTTTGGATATAATTTTAAAACAACCTCCTAATCCAAGGCAGCAAAAATAAAATAAAATTTAAAAGGTTAACAATATTCTCTCATGGGAATTGCCATTTGCAAGGCTATTGAATAAGCCCGCTAAGCAAAAGTTTGCAAAACTGTGTTTTTATATGGAATTAAAATGTTATTTTAGGTTATTTAAAACTTCCTGCTTCTGACTCATTTGTATTTTTCGTTAAACTTCAAATTTATTATAATACATTCTAAAGATAATAATTAAAATTTCGTTTTAGATATTTTTTAGACATACCTTGGGTACGTGATTTACATATATTTGAAAAAAATACCAAACTTCAAAATCAATCCTGGTTTTAAAATTTTTTATACTTTAAAATTAATTTATGCATTTCCTACACGATAAGAAAAACGTTTATTTAGAGTTTTTTGAAATTCATTTTTTAAAAGTAATAAAAAAGTTGCGACAATTATCTTATCAAATTTATCCAGTTTTCCGACCTATACTTATTCAGAAGAGGAATAGGGCATTAACCAAAAGCAAGTATTCAGCAAAAGAAAACATTAGTACTAAACCAACTGGTTTTAAAATAATGATATTTGTCCTTTTAATCAGAATATTTCCGTTTCGGTAAGTAGTACAATATTGGCTGTTAAAAAAAAAGTCACTGTTGTTTATTGACCCGCCTAACCATAAAAAATAACTACAAAAAATAATTTGTTAAATTTTTAATTGCTGTTAAATTACAAACAATTTTGTAAGACTGGACGTGTATTGTTTTAAATATAATTATTAATATCTTACTCCTCTTTTAAAGCTGTAAAATTAATGAGATAAATATAGGCCATCGACCGCATGAAATTAAAGAGTTAAATCCCATTCCTAGTTTGGCTGTATTAAAAAAAATGTAATAATATTTTATTTTATTTTATCTAAAAAAAATGTAGACAACATCGCAAATGTTTAATCCAAGAATAAATTTAAATTGTGTGTAAAATTAAACCGACCCTAATATTTACAAATAATAATTTACTATCTGGGATCAACCTACGGGTTTCACAACATTTAATAATGCTTTTTTCGGTAATTCATCATATAGGCCTTTATTAATGGACAATTTTTTTATAATAAAGGATTACAGTATACGTAACTAAATATACACAGAACAAACAATTAAGTCCGTTTATAATATTGTTAGTTAGTTATTTGTGTAACAATCATTAAAACATTTATCAGGTGGGTTGCCTTAAAAAAATAATTTTTAAAGTTTAATAATAACTTGGGCATTAATAGGCAATTATTGATCATAACCATTAATTCGTAATTGAGTAAAGTAGTAGGTTACAGTAGGCATAAAGTTAAAGAATAAACTAAAATACTTGGAATCTTATCCATAAAAATGACCCCTTTATTAAGTTAATTCGTGTACATGTTTCGATTTCTGGGGCAACCATCTTCAGCACTGCAAAATAAGAAATTCTTATGTATAGGCGTTCTTTAAAGTTTAAAAAGGGGAAAAAGACAAAATCTGAGGTAAAATAAGTCAAAGGAAAAAAAAACTAGATATACAGGTTTCAACTAAAGGTAAAAGCTGGCAGCGCCAGCCTAGCGAGCGAGTTAAATGACCTTGATCATTAATGGCCCTTAATAATACTCTTGTTCCATAAATAGCTAATATTGACAACAAATTATAATGTACTATTGTATTATTATCCGTTACCTTACAAAATTAGTAAGAGTTTTTATATATAACTTATGGCAAACGTCTCAAGCATAATATTAACAGTAATTATGTTGATATTTTATTTCATAAAGAACTCTAAAAGACGTTAGATTGAGATATTTTAAAACACAATGACGAGGTAGCATGTTTCGTGGCCATTGGCGCAGCCAGGATTTTAGTTTGAGGGTGGCTGTATATTTTTTTTAAATTCGAGTGCTACGTGCCATTCCTCATATAAAACCTATATTAATTATATCTTTACCTATCTTTCAAGCAAATGGTAATTTAATATGCTCATTATGCTGTTATATTAGAAAGCAAATAAATATCATACATATTTAATATATAGAACTTTTTTTTGGGGGGTCTATCGCTGAAATCATAATAATACTACTTTCTGCTTTGCCTGTGTGTGAAAATTGACTTTCTCAATATTGTAACTTCAAAAATTTTAATGGCACAACATGAATTGAATATTAGAGTTAAATTAGGCATATCACATTTTTGTTTATGGTGGACCATCATATAAACCTAATGATATTGTAACTGCATAATTTGTGGTTATTTGGACGTTTGTGATTGTATTTTTTGGGATAACATTTTAAAATACCCTGTATAAAGTGTGTTTTCTTAAATAACAAATTCAATCTTTACTTATTTTATTATTTGTTATTTAACACTTCTGTTTGTTATTTATTATACACATTCTAGACGGGGGAGGTTTAAAATAATTAAAAAAAAAACATTGGGAAATTATTAAATAATCGAAAATATTATTTTTCTGCCTTTATATTTCTCGTTCAATTTATACAAAAATAACAACTCAAGTCAGAATAAAAAAGCGATTAATCTTAAAAGGGTAGCAATATTCCCCCGTGAGAATTGCCGTTTGTGAGTAATAATCACGCAAAGGAAAAGTTTGAAAAAGTGTTTTTTTTTATATAAAAATGTAATTTTTGGTTATTTAAAGCTACCTGCTTTTGACCCAATTTTATTTCTTTGATATTTATGTGGTATAAATTTTATAAATCCATCAAACAATATTTTTAAATAGATATTATATTTTAAATATTCACTACTTTTTTCTCAAGAAAAATGTATCTAAAGCATGAATATACTTAATATTAATGTGTAATGTTTATTGTTTGCTTGGGTCAATGGTAAACGGTATTTTTTAAAAAGCATTCTAATAGTAATTGCTTGTAAAAATAAAAAATATTAATATCCTTTGACATTGATTAATCTGTTAGTAGTAATTATATAGAAATAGTAGGTTAGGTTAGGTAAGGTTTAAAGTGAGTGGGTGTAGCACCCTTCTACCGCGACCGATCGGTCTATTGTGGCTCACACCCTTTTATATTTCTCCCACTAGGTCCAGACTTCTAATAAATCGTATGATCCTGTTGGAAGAAAGATCTTTCACCTCCCTCGGCAACAAGGTGTCATTGCCGAGGATTGCGAATCTGAGTCGTCCATTGCTGGACACGAACACAGTATGTGTTCTGCCGAT
This sequence comes from Listronotus oregonensis, assembly GCA_019359885.1. Lineage (NCBI taxonomy): Eukaryota > Metazoa > Arthropoda > Insecta > Coleoptera > Curculionidae > Listronotus > Listronotus oregonensis. The sequence continues at coordinate 18,109 of JAHBCN010012099.1, forward strand.
TCATCCCCCTCCATGCACATGTGACACTCGGCGTCTTCTGCTAGGCCGATCTTGTGCATGTGGTATTTCAATCTGCAGTGTCCCGTATACAGTCCTACTAGAGTTTTAAGGTGTTCCTTTGATTGCTCCAGTAGTTTAACGGTACATTGTTGGTTCGGTGGGCCTTCGAGTGCTTAAGACCCGGAAGTCCATGCCAGTACCGATATATACCGATAACCGGTTCCGGCCCTGTGAATTTTGTCTTTTGGCAAGGAGGTCTGCGGATTCATTACCCTCTAGGCCGGTATGTACAGGTACCCATAGTAGGGTAACCTTGTTGCTTTGACCCAGTTTGGTCAGCGCATCCTTGCAATTCAAGACGGTTTTCGAGTTGCACCGGCTGGATTCAAGAGTCTTGAGAGCTGCTTGACTGTCGAAGAATATTTTAACTGTCTTACGTGTGCTGTGCCGATCAACCAGCGTTCTAGCACACATCTCAATAGCAAATACCTCTGCTTGAAATATGGTTGCAAGAGTGCCCAGGCTGAAGGAAAACTCTGCCCTCGGTCTCTGTCCATATATTCCAGCTCCTTCACCGTCCTTGGTTTTGGAGCCGTCGGTGTACCAACAGATGTCAGCCCGGAGCAGGTCGGTCGTTTTCCGACTCCAGTCCTTTACGTTAGGTATTTTATTGTTTTTTTTTTGTTTTATCGGCCTCCAACCGATGTAGCACCCTGGAGTCCCCATAACGTCCACTACACAATATAATATTTCTCATAGACGTCAAAATGATGTAAGTAAGACATATCTAAAAGATGTCACATTTAAGGCATCCAATAGAAGTAGTTACTTTTATAACCAAAACACGCACAGTACAAAGTTTTTTTTTACCAAAATCCGGAAAGTAATAGGCCGTCAAATCTGAAGTCTGTTATTTTTTTTGAAATTTCTAATTCCAAGGTTTTCAAAATTTTATTTGGTACACTTTTTGCTTTAAAAATAAGTACTTAAAATTAAAAAAAAAATGTGTGAGATATCCAACAGAATTAAATTGTTTAGACTTAGACATGAGACTTTCTTAACGTCTAGAGAACACCTGATAATAGTCGTCACTATAACGTTTGAAGAAGGAAGTCTTTGAGACATCCCCTGTTAGTCCCGTTTGGACCAAACATGACCAAATACTGACGACAGATGGACGTCATGCTCAACAAGTGTGCTACCTGGGAACAGTATTATCATATCATTATTCTTAATAAGGTTGGCTCATTTACAGGTGGATGATTAACTTTAACTTAATTATTTTCGGATGCAATAAAGTTATTTCTTATTATATCAGTGTTTATTATTTTTATAGTAATATAATCACCTAAATAAAAGATTAGGTTTTTTTATAATATAGTAGATAATTTTTATAGAATAAAAAAAGTATCAGAATTTGTTTAGTTTTAAAGATGGTTTAAATGGGTGTAATACGCAAAATAGATTGTTATAAATCTGACTTAAATTTCTTATGTCATATTTGTTATGTTCATTAAAAAAAAGAACAATAAGTTTTCAAAAGTTAGTTTTAAATAAATTTTAAGTAATTTAAATTTTGTAGGATAAAATTTAGAAATAATTTTTAACTGTGTTCAAAAATGCTCACCCTGTTGACTGTAACGCCAAATAAGTACTCTACGAAATAAAATTTTATTAAAAATTCAATACTCCAAAAAATTTGAAAAATAAATATGTATTATAATTATAATTTATATTCAATACAAAATTATAATTATCCTTTATTACTTTGTTTAACTTTTGCAGAGTTCGTTTATCAAAAGCTATTTTAATTCTTAAGCAAAGTTAACTAAACAATTTGAGACCTAAAAAGTATCCAAACAAATTATGTTAAAGATTGCTTTAAGCAGACTTAACGTAAATTTTGTCTTTTTTTTGCCTTGACTTCGACGATATAATAAAAGTTTAATAATATAATGTAGATTAACAAAGCCATGAAAATGACGGAGATTTATTCTCTTATTTTTATATATTTTATACAGATTACCGTTATAAAAAAAATATTGATTTATACAGTGTTCTTTTATTTCTATAACAAAATGGAAAAAATGTTTATAAAGTATAGGTGTGATTTAATCAGTCACCAAATTATTCACTTTTTGGTTACCATATAAATTAGTATGTTCTCAAAATAATAGATATGTCACCAACTTATCAAGGCCAAACTATTTGAAACTGATTATCTGTAAACGTATGTGCAATTATCCAAAAATGCAATTAATGTCCAAACAATAAAATTACTTTACCAGAACTAACCATAAGTAACCAGAACTAAGCGGAGCCTAACCGAATTAAGTGATGCTATTATTCAGATCCACTATTTGGGAACACAGTTATTATTTCGTGCGTGAAACCACATAGTTTAAAGGTGATTATTTATTTAATTAGACTACAAACTATTATAAATTTTGGTACGTAAATTTGATGAAAGGATGACTTAATCTGGCTTAAGAAATAAATATTCGGATATGATTCAATAATAAAAGAATTTTGTTAGGTACAAAAAGTTATTACTGTAATTAAAAAATATTTTTAAAAAGTATTTTACTTTTGGATGTTTTTTTTGACGTATTAATGTGTCTTTAATTGTTAAGTTTTGTCTGTTGCCTTGTGCGATAAAGCTACTGCGATGCTTACATGCATCGCAAATGCTTGCGATAAAAGCAAAGGTGGCCAACTATAATACGATGTTAAACAGTATAGTTAAATTAAAAATAATAAAATACTGTAAAAAAGATGTGATAAAAAATACTCATGTCAATTACAGGAGCGGATGGAGAGAGAGTTCCATTATCCGTATCCATAATTACGTTTTTTTGAAGAGGGGTATTCTGTTTTTATGGAAAGGTGTTTCACCAGTAAACTAAGAAAATAACATATTTTCAATATATTTAAAAAAAAAGACATAATAGTTGTTATAAACTTTTAGGTACCTGTCTCTGTTAAAGAAAGGTTTTGTATAACTTTAAGGAAGACAAAGATGAAAGAATAGTTTTGAAACTCCTCCCACCTAGGAAATTTGTTTCTTCTTGTGAAGTACCCAACACTGGCCGTGTTTTGATAAAGGCCATTTGTCTCTTAATAATATTAAAATTTAACTGTATTTAATTGCATTTCGAATCTTTATATTCATTCGGTTTACGGTATAATTTTTGGACTGGTAAAAACTACCAATTACTCGAATATTTTGGAGCATCTATCTGCGAGTTATTCAATATACTTTTGGATTTTTTAAAAATTCATTTAAAAATAAGTTGTATAAATTTAGTCACTTTAAATATGTTCTTTAGTTTAGTGGCGAATTCATGTTTTAATAAGTTCACGTTGGATTTACTCGCCTGGAAAGTTTCTAGAAAATGGAACCACTTCGGTCCTGGTCCCGGGGTATAGCTATTGGGTGTGCTCAGCCCTATAGACCCTTATGAACTAAAATTAATTCTAATAATTTTGGTATTAAATTTAGGAGTTTCTAAAAACTTTTTTATTATTTATGACAAAGCGTCGTAGAATCTCCTAAATTTCATAACTAAATTTTTACAAATTTAATTTAAATTTCTATTTTATTTATTTTAGGTTAATTTTGATAACGGTGGCAGACTTGCCAACGAAACGTAGATAGTGAATCTTTAAAATAAATAATTTTTTGTGGTTTTTTTCTCTTTTATGTTTGAGGCTATTTGCCAGTGCATGGGAGTCAATAGGGCTGAGCACACTCAGTCGCTATACCCCGGGACCAAGAACGAAGTGGTTCCATTCTCTGGAAACTTTTTAATTTTCTTTTTAATTGGGTACAGAGCCTTGCAATAAATTGGTTTAATTTTTTTTTTCGGAAACGAAGCAACATAGGTGATGTACATTTTTTTTCCAATTATTTTCGATAAGGTGTCCCCTAAGACGCCACTGGATCTAATAGTTTTAAGTAAATTAGGCCTTAATTAAAATATTTACAAAAATTTTTTTTTTTCTTTTTAAGTTTAACACACTGTTTTTTAGAAACTATGTATTTTCGGGCGCATATTTATAGAAACTTTTTTTATATATTTTAATAAAGAATCACCTCCCGAAATTTGGCCGTCATTCTTCGAACACCCTGTTTATGTTGTATTAAATATCATTATTTTCTGCTAAGATTTTTTTGTCGTATTTAACTGATTATTGTTTTTTTTATCTTATATTGATTGTATTTTTGTTTATATCGATATTTAAAGCGGTTTTTTTAACAAATGTCTTTTTGTCTTTATTAGTCTGGATTATTAAATATCCAAATTAAGAAATTTTATATATTTTTTAAAGATATTTAGCATCGTCATACCAAATATCATGTTTCTAGAGGCATGGAAAGTACCAGCAGAATTTTGGTAAATAAATGAATATATATAAAAAAAACGCCAAGGAAGGTAAAGCATTAACATTAAAATATTTTTTTTTTCTAAGGTTTTAATTTTTATTTTACAATAATTCTGCTATTTTATCACAATTAATTACAGTGTAATTAAACGATATGGTCTATTACGAGTCTGATAACTAAAACATAATATTATGAAAGCTGTTTGTAGTCTTCGTTTTAAAAGCAGTTTAGTTTCCGGAATAGCGGAGTGGTTTACAGTAGAAACAAATACTGCTGCTAAACCATCATGTAATTCACCGTTTGTCTTGCTATTTTAGTTAAATTTAATTAAGATTAAATTTAAAAAAATGATATTTACTGTGTGTATAATAAAAAATGCATTTAAAAATATAAATTATAAAAATAATAGAAAGATTAATAGTACTCAATAAACATAAAGATATAAAAATGTTCTAAGTATATCTGTAATCCTGTAAAAGATCAGAGCGATACAAAGTTGGTAAATTTTTAAAGAATTTAAAATAACAACCAAAGCAGGACAACACATGACACCAATTTGCAAAAAAGGAATTAAAACTAAAAAAAGTTACACTTGTAAAAAGATTAACAATTTACACTAGAACCAGTTCTAACCAAGCTTAAATGTTACTTATTACATTACGTTATGCAGATGTTAGGTATAAGGTAGAAAATAAAAATAAAAATTAACGAAAGTGCACTAACGCGATACCCATGTTTGTCAAAATATTCTTCTTTTTGTTCACAACAATATAAAATATACAATATCAAAAACTTCTTGTAGTGCAGTACAGAATGAAAATTAAGCATGGTATTTTAAATTGGAATCTACAAGGAAGCGTTGGGCATTTACTAAAGTTCATATATTTCTTCACATGCTTTTAAATATCTTCCTAGAATCTTTGGAAATGTTTTATGCCTTCTGTATTTTGTACGTTAAATATTCCTTAATGAATAAGACGGGATAAGAAAAATTAATAGTCAATCATTTTGCTTTGTGGTCCTACCCGCTATATTTTTAATAATAATATTTTATGTAATATATTTCAGATTAATTTACGAGATGGCCTTAAGTAAGACGATAGAGTAATAACTTTACCATAAACTTGAGACAATGAGTTTGTAATATGGGAGAGACAAACCAAAAAGTAACGTAGTTTTATACATGGCGGGGCAAGTGTACCTGCCCTTTTAAATATTTTCTGTAAATTGACTGTATAAATTTTTTTTTGGTCCCCTGTTACTTCACACCATCGATTTTTAACACTAGAAATTGTTTGTGTCTATAGTTAAAAGGATCCCTAAATTTCTAAATTCTTTGAAAATACATTCTTTCTCTTTCATTTATTATTTTCGTCTAGATAATATCTGAACTACAAGAACCAAGCACAAGAAAGAAAGCATTATAGCTTAAATGATAAAAATGAACTTAACTCGGCCTAATAGAAACAAACATCATTCTAAGTAGCTTGGCTATGAACTATAATCGTAAAGTGTAAGAAAATCGACCCCATCATCAACTGTTCTCGCCCCATCATTATTTCCGGAACGCGAATAAAAAGAGATAACCGGTATGCGTTGATCAAATTAATTAGTCCCCAAGAGTACTGTAATCCTTTAACAGACATTCCGATGACAGGAAGACAGCCTCGTCATTAATTTAACATCACTTTTAAATCCCAATTCTTTTATTACAGTGCCCTTGGATTGAACATTTATCAGAAGGTCTAATAATTATCTTTTTACTGATTTTTTAAGTAAAATTTATTTTATAAACTAAATATATATTCCTCTTAGTATAAATAGGTTAAGATATAACAGCTGTATTTCATTAATTAGCTGATGTTTTAATACTGGTTAAAATTATATTTTTTACATTAATTCGTGTAAGAACTTGATAAAAATTTGGCAACACGAGGTTTTAAGTTCAAAGCCCTTATGAGACTTTATAGGCATGCAAATTTTATCTAGATTCTGAATTCGTTGATGGTGGCCATATTTAATTTGTTTGGGTACCAATATTTTAATTTAAAATGCCGCAGTGGTTTTTAAAAAAACCCAAAAGAAAAGACTGTTATTTATGACCTATTTATTATACGTATGGCGTATGGTAAACAACTGTGGGAATGGTACAGCCCTGGAGAGCAAAGTTACGAATAACGTTCTTACTTAGCTTACTGAGGAGTCATAAGATATGACATAAAGACAACCAAGACGTGTGCAAATTTAATTATTTAAGTAGTATGTACATTTTTAGAGTAAAACAATTTTTTATGTAGATATATTTGGAACGGAATAGGGATACGTGGCGCCCTAAATGTTTCAGAAAATGTAGAATTGGTAGATTTTTTAATTACCAAAATGATATTTAATTTTAAAATGGTTTTCATCTTTTTTACACATGTTTTAGTTTAAAACTACAAAAACATGTCTTGACATTTACCGTCACAGAGAGAAACGAAGTTAATTTTAATCAGAATTCTTTGTAAAAACAATCGTATAGCTTTCTGCGATATTTTTACAAAAGTACTTAAAAAGACTTTAAATGGTTTTATATCGCTGTGATTATTTTAAATCTTTAGTTTTTTTTGGCCTTGCATATAATAATCTTTAATATAAAAAGCATATTTATAGTGGGATTAAATAAAATAAAAAAATGCTTTTATATTGTTTTAAAGTTTATTAGCCCATTACTTCTGCTTTACCATATCAGAGGATTATTAGGAGTTTGTAAAATACTAAAGCAAAAAAAATAAAAATTGAACATTAACCTGTGTTTCCTCCTAAAATCTTTTTTGTAAATGTTATTGGATGTTTTTTAAACAGTCCAGATATGGTGATTAGTGAAAGGAGTTGTGCTGCTAATCGTTGATTTTTTTTAATTTTTAGTTTAAATTTTTAAAGTTTTTTATATTTATTTTTCTAAAGAAGTAATTACCACTACCTTATCTCTAAAATAAATTTGTTCTACGGAAGGATAGGAAATTTTCATGATTTTTAAACTGTTTACAATTGATGTTCTATGTTATTTTTCATATATTTTTTATATCTTAATATATATCATATTACATTCTACATAAATAATTTTACAAACGCCTGACATGTCCAGTTTTTCAGTCTTAGGCTACATTTACACGCTTGCCATGGCTTGGCAAACGCCGACAAGCTTTAAACCTTTACAAACGCTTGGATGCTGTTTACACGCTTGCGAGTGCGTTAATGAGTTCAAGCACTAGACGCAAACTTCTTTGATTTGTGTTTAAAACCGACATCTTGGGTCGGCGGCAAACTCTTCAAGTCTTCAATTGCAATCGCAAGTAAGCCAAACACCCCGTTCACACGCTTGCCTTTTGTGGAGCCTTGTCGCGACTTGTCAAGCGTGTAAACGAAGTATTATTCTTATTGTTTACAAATAGTCCACCTAGGGTAACCTCATTGACAGAACTGGTTTTACAATCTAATTAATTTAGTCTGTTGCATACATTGTTACTAATTTTTGGTATATATTAATTTATAAACGTATAATTGCCGTTTTTTAGTTTCATAACACTATGAAAGTAATTGTTATTTTAGTTTTTTTTTTAATAAATTATCCAATAGGCTTTCTTTATAACGAATATCTCTTGATAATTTTTATTATTACACATTTCTTTGTCAAAAGTTACTTTACTTTGTCAAAAGGGGACAAGTGTGTTAACTAAATTATTATTACTATTAGCCCCTGCTGCCTAGCAACAACGCTGGGCACGGTCAGTAAGTGTATGGTTTGTTATGCATATTTATAGTGGGCTTACCTGTAGGTCTAGTCTGGATGACATTACCCAGACGGTAAAGGGGAAAAGTTTTGAGGTAGTAGTTATTTGTATAACGTCTGTGGTGGCACTACCGTGTTGTCTAAAAGATTCTGTTAAATGTAATATCTGCATGTTTTGGCACTCGGATATTGTTGACACGAAGGGAATCAGAAAAAATGGGTTTAACATGTAAAAAAATACCCAATATTAAAATATTAAATATTATTTAAAAATATTTTATTTTGTTATTTTTTATGTAAAATAATATAAAAATATATATATATATATATATATATATATATATATATATATATATATATATATATATATATATATATATATATATATATATATATATATATATATATATATATATATATATATATATATATATATATAATATACAGGTGTAAAAATATGATGCTATAGATGGAAAGATTTGGGAGAGCTCAAGACAAGTAAAAAATGGAGTCAAAACAGATTTTTGTCTAAACGATATAAAAGTTACAAAATTTCAAAGCAATTATTTCTGAGAAGCTTAACAATAAAAAACTTTCGACTTCGTCACTAAATTCTACGTAAAGAAATCTATAATAATTAAGTTTTTAAATTCTTAAATGGATACATGGTAGCCGAGATACAGCCGGTACCAAAATTCATTTTTTTTTAATTTCACCCTGTATCTATAAGACTAACGGGTCATAAAACTTTTGTTTATCACACCTTAAATTTCGCAAAAAAAGTAGCACGGTATTGTGGAACCGCCACCATTTATCTCTACTAATATGAGAGATGCAAAACATACAAAATGTGGACACCCTGTACACTTGCATTATTAATGGTGCATTCAAGGCCGTATGACAAAAATTTTTCGTTAGTTTAGAATCACTATTACCTATTTCATACATGATATAGTATTTAGTGATCCTTATTTCCTACATTTTAAAAAAAGTAGTTTATAAATAATAAAACGCGACAAACCGCGGTAACATAAAATACTTAAGGACTATCTGCTTAAGATATAGTTTCCTTAAAATAGTAAAACCTTTTTGAACAAAAAGGCATAACTACTACACTGAAACGCCTCTTCTTTGAAACAGTAATTACACCCACTGTGAGCCGTTTTGCTATTCTGTAAACGACAAGCTTTGAAAGCGAAAATGGCAAATAGCTTTCTTAATAATAATGCGCCAGTTAAAAGATCCTTGGTAGAATGCGTCATTAAATTTGCGGTAAAGTATCTTAACATCAGATAAAATCCTAATAGGTTTTTTTAGGAGAATCTTTATTGAATTTTGAGAACAAAAATTATTATAACATAAATTATATTTTAAATAAAACCCG